>JAYJME010005183.1:0-10321 GCA_036873775.1 Costaria costata
GTTAAGGTATTAGTCTGTTGGACTACTGGTAAAAGGTTAACCAATCGCCTAGCCAAACTAAGCCTTATAACAGTACCCCCCCCCATTACCGTGGCAGGCTTTCACGCTGGTCTTCGTAGGATACAGCTAAGCCCTTCGTCGGCCTGCGCCTAACACACCGTGCACTTGCATTTCGCGTTTGGTGCAAGGCGCGATGTTTGCCTCGTTGGAGAAAAGCGGACGCGCTCCGTGCCGGCATCGTAGGGAGGGACACAATGATGAATGTCCGTAGCATTAACACTGTGGCCTGGCGTGGCAATGAGTATCCCCCCGCTGATACCATAGAATGGCGGAAAGAGCTGGTCGGAGTTCCAGCAATCACACCTGGGGCATTTCTTGGATAGACGACCATTGCATCAATGCTTCTTAGGTTCGTGGCTGGCTCACTTAAACTCGACACTTGAGACACAGAGTGGGCACCTACCACGGTAGAAGTGCACGAGTGTTTGTGTTTAGGAAGCTCCTCACTTCAGGAGCTCTGTGGTTCACCCACAAACTTGCTTTTTTGGTCGACCAGAAGTTCAACGCCTTACAAAACCAACGACCCAGGTACGCAAAAATATCATACAAGTACTGCAAAACAAGAATGACTCCCCGACGATTTTGGGTTAAGGATCTCCGTCATTGAGAACCAAAAACGCAAAAAACGTGTAACCTCTATCGTGGCATGCGTCAGTGCGTGCGCACAAACCCCGTAGGCTATGGTATGGACAAGACGCACGACGAAGACATGCATAGTATTCAACTGCGAAACAACCGATGACACTGCAACTAAAGTATACCTGGTATATATTTTAATCAAACTGGCTTGCGCCTCAGACAAATCCCGTCAATCATGAACTGAGTTTGCCCCAAATTTCCCTCTCAGCCGATATAAAAATACCTGGTACATACTTGTTAGAACTACTGGTAACTGCAGTAGGTTCTATTGTGTCTACAGTAGGTCCTATAAAAATAACTGCAAGTATTCAAGCATGGGTGTGTATGGCATTCTCGGTGCGGGAAATGGATCGCCCACCTGAATAGTGGCGTCGTTCAGCTCGCCGACGCAGTCCGTGCCATCGAAGGCCGCCCCTTTGGACTGACAGATCGCCGCCATGATGACCTGCTGGTCGGAGGCCCCGTCCGCGATGATGTCCGGAACAGAGGACCAGCTCCGGATCGCCGTTGAGGCCATCTGTTCAAAACAAACCAGCAGCCCCGTACGAAGTACACCGTCACCCACAACCCGCGCACCCAAGCATTAAAACAGTTGAAACCGTCAGCTGTGAGAGCGCATACACCGTGCAAGCTCGTGTCGTATTATTTTCATGCTACGTGGGATGCGTTCATCGCATGTCCTGCGGGATATACATGTGACCTCATATATTGAACCGCTTTGCTTTTCAGTGCGATCAGGCACAAATCTTCAGCGTTTCGTAAACTCGGTATTGCGCGGCCGGGCGAAATGATCTACCAGTACATCATACCTGTGCCGCCAGGTGTATGCGTTTGCAGGAATATAAGGGGAGGGCAGTCCGGAGTCCGTGGTTGTAAGCTTACGGTGCTTGCGTTCGTCGGATCGTGGGTCCGTATCTGCTGGCCACCTGTTTCACCCCTAGTTATTTACCTGGTACTACGGGGGACCATTAGTTAATAGGACCTACTGTAGACACAATAGGACCTACTGTAGGCACCAAAACCTATGTATTGCCCTATTTTTGCTGACAATCTTTGGTCCAGAGTAGATAGGACCTACTGTAGACACAATAGAACCTACTGTACTCACCAATACCTATGTATTTCCCTATCATTTGCTAACAATATTGGGTGCTATTTACTATGGTCTCCCGTAATATTAGTAGTTCGCACTTGTATAAGTGAGACACACACACCCTCTACCGATAGATACGGGCACCCGGTGTTATACGGATGCTTTTAAGGTAGGGCTTGCAGTAAAATTCGATGTTAACTGAAAACTCCAATACAGCCACAGGTGTCCAGTGCAACACAGGTGTAGATTTCCGCCGTGACGAGGGTCGGGCTTGTTCGACATGATCAATTGACAAAGTCGCTGGGTCCAGCTCAAGACTGGTGCAACAACAGGGGGGGGGAGGAATTTTCCGTCACTTGAATCTTCAGCCGATTCATAGGGCCACTCGGAAGAGTCACTAAGTACTACTCTATTTATTCTGCTGTTTTTTTAAAAGCTTTATTAGTTTGTTTTTTGTGTTTCGCGACATTTAAAAACCACAGCCTTGGGGGATTGTTTGGTACGCTGCGCCAAAAATAAATGGAAGGATTCCGGTTCAGAGACGAGGGGTAACGACTCACTCCTCGGGTTGGAAAAAAAAACGCCGCCACGAAAACTGGGTCAACCAACCCCATCCTGCCGTAGCAGCAAGCGCTACTCGTACGCATTACTGGGTATGTACGTATCGTTGCCTCCGACCGACCATGTTCTTACCCGCAAGCGTCCGGGATCGTTGATGACCTCTCCGACCACCTGGAAGTCGACCACACGCAGCGCGGGATACGTGGGTTTGTTGGCGAACGCGGGGCCCTCGACGGCGGTGATCTGGACCGATGAGGCGTCCACGGTTGCCGACGACAGCGTGAACAACTCCCATTCCTTGCCCCCCCCAGCGCTGGTGAACCTCTGTCGCGACCACGGCAAACAATTTAACCAGGGACAATGTTTTTTTTTTGCTTGGCCCCACACACTGAAGTATCTCCGTGTTAACCTGATTCGGCACGGCTTCGACCAAATGGTCTTTGAAGACCGGCTTATTATACAGTAATAATGCCTCATTACATCTTGAGTACGAGGAATTTCCGAGGCCGTTGGGGCTCTTGGGGTAGGGCTTACTTGTACAGGGTTGGTGTTTATGTGTCATGTACATTCCAAAACCAAAATTGAAAGGTGAGCGAAGATCTATAGAGCCGGCAGTCACGAGACAGGGCAGAGGGCACGGGGCGAATCTTCATAAGAACAAATACTTCACCACCACGGGATAACGTGCCTCCCACCGCGCTTAACCATGGAGCAGCTAAATCACTTGGGCCATGCATGCTCTCTTCGCCGACAAAAAAGCGAAGTGAGTCAGGGAACCATGGGGCACGTGTGCAGGAAGGCGTCTGGCCGTACTTAAGCATACGCAGAAATGGCGCAACATCAGATGCTACACTCCGGACACACAAAGTAGGGTCATTGAAGAGAGCAGTCGCGCGGTAGCAGGGGTGTTGCCGTTTACTGTCTGAGATGCTCGCAGGAGGATCTCAATATTGCACCCGAAAAACGCCTTCGAACACTTTTGTTCGCGCAACCCGACCCGGCTTTTTTCTATATGTTAACCTTAAAAAACAACTACGCTCGTAAAATTAATGATACTATCACAAACCGTTCGCGACTGACTTTGAGGAGCTCAACCGCCGATCAGAAGATACAGAACCGAACACTTGGTACACCCCTACGGTGGGATTGCTCTTGACGGGAAAGGAAGCACCCCGCGATCTCTAACGACACCTGCGACAAGTGCTGCTTACTGCAAGAAGCAAGAACAAAAAAACACAAGCCTTGTTTCTCATGCGGATATACCTTACACCCTGCCGTTGTTCTTTGGATCCGCCAGTAGTTTACGCGTGAGATGGGTGATTATGGGGGTTCATCCATGTTTTGAGGCGTTACGATACGTTTGTTAACGGTCGCAGCTTCCATCGTGGAGAGGTCAGTCGGCCTCTAAGTCTACGTCCATCTCTCCTCATCCGCTGCAGTACTATATATACGACCGAGGCCGTTATACGCTAGACTGCGGCGCAGGCAAACTCAAGACGCCCGCGCGTACCAGCAAACATCGGGGTAACCTGGAGAGGTATACCTTCCCGTCTATACCCGAGGAACGGGGGTGGATTGGTACTCGGGTAGTGCCAGAGCGTATTCGCTGCTCTAGCTAGTAGCTCCATGGAAGGTTTCGTTTTCTAGTTCTGACGCCGTAGTCGTTGTATAAAATAATTTCGTTGTGTTCAGTCTGGTGTGGATGAACAACCGTTTTTTCGGGAAGTAAATGGCCTTTTTTTGTTAGACTTAGGGGACGTTTACAGCGCTCGTGATGCAATCTATAACAAACCATGGGGGTGGAAACGGGGTTACCTCCTCCCCCCTTTCCGTACACATATCAATCATACTTTCATCTTCTCGCACTGACCTCGGGATCATCGCCCCTGCCGAGGGCCACGTCAAACACGTACTGCCGGTTGGCGGGAAACTTCATCCGGACTGCCGACACGGTGGCGTACGATATATCTATGTCTGCGGTGTCCCCAGTCTGACAGAGAGGGGGAGGGTCCGACAGACGGTCAGCAAAGAAACATCGGAAACCCCCGCCGCAAGAGAGAGGGTCAACAGGGGGAAGACCGTGCGTGCGTGCGTGCATACATACTTTTGAGCTTAGTGTCATGTCTCCCGCAGAGTCCGCCGACGGGAAAGAAAGGAGAAGCATCATGTGTGTGGGCGTTGGGGCACCGGGATATCGTCTCCTACAACAGTATACTTCGTATCGCACCTATTCAGGTATGAATTTTCCTGTTTCAAAATACGGTCAAAACTTAACCCGAGTCTACGGATATCGAGAAGATATCATCCCAAGCATACATGAAGCCTCACGCTATTACTGGATACAACCACACTCTGTAACTGGGCAAGTGCAGACGCTGCATCCGAGAGGCATGTCTGTGCTGGACAGCAGAAGTACTCGAGACGGCACAGATGTATACTGTACTACTGTACGTGCAACAGCAACATCCGATTCGCAAGTAAATTATGTCGTATATCAAACGTGGTAGTTTACGTTAACAGGACGGTGTTTCCGTAGTTTCTGTTAAAGGACGCCCAAGCACAAGTCAGTGTGAGTACAGTCCCTGAAACCTTAACATCGCTGTTCCACGAACCCTCCCTCGCACATATATATGCTACTCTCGCCTTCCATCCTGTCTCGCATCCTGCTGTCTGGTGATACTGTGATGTCCAAACTTTCCGGTGTAAGGATATAACCCACACCCCAACAGGGGGCTTGGCTAGCTCGGAACAAGAGGCAGGCGAAGTCAGCAAACCATCGTCACCCTTTACCGCACGGGGGAACCTGGGTGGTAAGTTAATCCACAACATAGTCGTGACTTTCAATACGCGGTTGTGGGAAGGGCACCGCTCTATGGAACGCGTATCTCACCCCAGGAACGTCGAACTTGAACCTAGACGTGGCTTCGAACAACATCGACGAGTCCTCATCCTGCGTGCAGTCGCGGAAGGGGTGACGATAGGCAGCAAACGGCACAGGGACAAACCTAAACAAACACAACCGTGGCGACAGTAAACGACTCTGTTTATGTCGCGCTGTTTGTTTTGGCCCCCCACCTACAACTCCACCCAATGCCGGCAACAGGTTCTACAGACAGCACATAGTTATTCAAGGCGTCCCAGGGACCAGGGAGTCAAGAGTATCAGACGAGAGGCCGAGCACCCAAACGCACCGTTACATGGCGTTAGTAGGTATCCCTGGGGCGCGAATGACACCGATAAACGAGCTGGAGCAAGAAACATACTAAAATGTGGTCCGCCACGAATGCCGCTGGAAGAGTCCATCTTGTTTCTGATGGGTTCCACTTATTTGGAGGCATGTCTGAGAAAAGGTTCGCGCAATTACGCGAGTGGAACGGACCGCGTGGGACCTAGATATCAAGTAGTTTAACGCCCAAACGCCTATCCTACACTGACACCACCAAGTAATTAAAGTCACCGTAAACAATACAGGCTTTCAGTGCAAAAGTCCAAATACCCACGTCGATCTTGAGAGATTATAGACCCTGACGTTTTGTTTACGTGTTTTATGAGTCCCGGCCGACTCCCTTTCTTTGACAAACGTCGTTTTTGTTTCGTTTGTTTCTGCCAGGTGTTTGGCATTCCTTACGGCCAGTCTCAACGAGGGGCTTTAAACTTTGGAATTGAATTGTTGGGCTGGTCGAACTGAATTGAAACTCGTGAAAAATACATTCTTCCTCGATAGGGACCCAAAGTCGTAGTTTTCAGTCTTTTCAATCCAACTCTCGACAAATTTAATTCAATTCCAAAGTTTAAAGTTCCTCGTTCAGACTCCTAACCCTTAACGCGCGAGTAACCACAAGAAGCATGCACTACCAAACATCTGGAGGAAAAGGAATACTTCGAAGCATATAAATAACCACGGCGCGGTGAAGGGGCGAAAATGTTCAGAGAACGGGTGTGAACAAATTTAACATATGTTACACCCCAAAACGGCGGGGAGTTTCGACGCTGACCAATATTTGGCTACTTGTGCTGCAATTTGCCTGTACCATTAGACGTGTCCCCTGTCAGATCATGGCATTTCAATTAAGGCGGCGGAGGGGGGGGGGGGTCGCCGCAAATAAAGCCCGTTACGTCATCGTGAAGAATCGCTCGAAATGAATAACAATGATAAACAAGCAAAATCGAGGTAAGTTAAATTTCATCGTAAAGGTATCGTGGAATAACAAGAGTTGGGTATCCACATCAGACATGCAACCAAAACAACGGAGGGGGGATTTTTCTTTCGTCCAGTCGTGTGTGTCCGTCGCTGGACGACAAGAATAAAATACCCCACCTCGTACAGTTTGGGTGGCTTTCGGTATTTTTCGTTAGGTAGGCTCTGCTTACGTAGCGGGGGTAGAAGCCTAAGACGGGCACCGTTCCTTCAGTGGAGGCGTTCTTCTTGCGTTCCAGGAAGCTGATCTAAGGCAACGGGTAAGAAGGATCCCAGAGACAGCAGTGGAGCGAAAGGGTAAAGGATTAATTCCGCGGGACGACTACCTCGCTCGATGAGGGCGATTGTTGACCGTGCCCATGTTTACCTGGCGAAGCAAACGAATAGTGGGTCCGACCAGTCTACTGTAGGGCAGCACGACACGGTTCTAGCATTCGGTGTTTTGCTTGTAGGGCTCTGCATGTCCGCCGCCCGTGGTAAGGCTGATGCTGCTTGTCGGACCCAACCCGTCGTATTTTCTGCCAGAATGCAACGTAAAAACGGATGCCGTACCACAATCGTTTCCCCTGGTCCCTGCCTACCCGAAGGCGTCTACATCTCCCTAAAGCACACAACACGTCAAGACCAAACAAGGGAGATGTGATATTCAAGCGAGACACAACTCATGGGAAACCGCTACCACGCCGTACAGGGTGACAAGCATAAAACGCTGGTCGGGGTGTTAGGTCGCGAGACGGCGAACGGGGTTACGCTGTTGATCCTGAGGTTAGGGTTGGTACGCCAAGAGGTTTGAATCCGGCTTAGGCAAAAACAGGTCAGACAGAGACGGCTTGGAACTCTACACAAGCACCTGCCAGGTACTTTTGCAATCGCATTGGTGTTACGACACATGCTACGAGAGAGGCGCACCTTCTTTTTGCTTGAGGTTTCCCACTTGGAGGGCTCCGTACCTCATCGAAAAGCCAACTTAACCCGATGAATCATCCCGTGGCTTAGGTGAACAACGAATGATATGCCGCAGGAGCCAAGAATGCAGTCCCGACGAGTGTGGGTTAAGTAGCTCCACCGTTCAGAAACGTATTTTTGAGTCAACAATGTGCTGCAGTACCTCTATCTATCGTAATACGCGTCTAATGTACGTACGTAACCCGTACCACGAGAGGGCATGCCGTATCGCTACAGCCCTTTTTACTATCTCTAACCCTACGTATGTGACCGGTACTACGAGAGGTATCGCCGTATCGCTACATAGCCCTTTTTCGGGCATTCTTGCTGGCCCTATCGCCAAAATTAAAAAAAAACATGTTTCGGCCGAGAACCGTTTCAGGCTGACGGGGCTTATAAAACTGAGGAACAACAGCCCGCATTACCGGTATCGAGCCCTGCTACGATATACCAGGTATGTGCACCAATTTCGTTCTGAGGCTTCTTGCGTTAGGGGCTCTGTACTTCACCCACAACACTGATTTTGAACGCACGAAACGTGCAACACGATCGACAAACATATCGTGTTGCAAAAACAAGAATGAAGTCACGACGATTTTGAGTTAATTATTTTACCACCCCAAAACGTAACCACACTATTTCCAAGTAGCTTTGTCCCCAAAAACCGTTTCCGGCTCTCAAGGGGTTAAGAAGGAGCCCCGTCGTTCAGAAGCAAGAACGCCAAAAACTGCCACCTCTATAGTAGCACGCGTCTCAATCGGTGGAATGCCTTCTTGATATTTCCTAAAACGTTTTGGTTGTAAACCTGTAAAACATAGGTCTCGGGGTTGGTCATACTAGCGTAACATTGTTATCAAAATCGTGTTGTTTTAGCGACATGTTGAGGTGCGCAAGTCAGGAGCCCCAGGTACAATAGGTGGCTCCCGCACCGTAGCAGCACGTCATTTTACAGGGTTTCTCAAGGGCGACGCACTGGCGCGCATGTGCTCACGAGTTGTGTCTGGGTGGGGTATGGCCTAGAGCCCCCTGGTTAGATGCCTGAGCAACAATATGAGGTAGCCCCCTCCCTCCCCCGCCCCCGCCCCGTAGGACGCGGGAGACACAGGCTGGGACGACCAACAGAAACGCCTGCACAGATACACGCCTCTGAAAGTACCGCCTCGGTACCAACCCGCTGTTGTAACGTTGCCTATGCTGTGCCGTTGACTGTATCTACCATTGGAGCCCAGGGAGGCGGTTTACGTACTCGAACCGATCGTCTGACACACAGGGAGACACCGCCCAACATATGTATACTGTAACCTGTGTGTCGGGCGAGCGGGGGTTGGTCCGTTGTTGATCGTGGACCCAGGGCAACCACACTTAACGAGCCAATACGACCGCTTCTCATACTCGCCTCCGATACCATACGGCAGATACGTATCATACCTCCTTTATGCCGACCCACTGGTTGTACCGTTGGAAGCTAGGCGTGACCCTGATCGAGTTGGTGTGGACGTTGACGTCGAACGTTTGGTAGTCGGTAGTGTCCCCTGCTGTGATCGCTGAAGGTACAACAGTCTACAACATAGCGCGAAGGCAACGAGAGGGTAGAATGTTTTTGGCGCGCTCGTTAGACGATGGTAGTAGCTGATTTCCGGAGCCCCAATGCCTACGAAAATGGCAACTACTCTAGGTAGCAGGTGGCTACGCGATGTCTAATATACCGTACGTCGCGCGAAATTCAAGGCGCGCCATCTCATTGACACGGAGTGGGTGTATCGACATGACGTCGTCCTCGGTGGTGGTGGGTGGGCGGTTGGCAGAGGAATTAATGTTACCTGACTTGATATAGTCGACTCCATCAAGGGTACTTCACATCATCGCAGTGAAGGTGAAGCCAAAATCTGGTATTTATCCCCCCCCCTCCTCGCCTGCATATATTATATATATATATAGAGGTTGGGTTGGCGTCGGTTGGCAACGACGCTGTAAAACACGCCAGTCACTGCGTGAGCTGGACAACCAGGGTACCGTTTTTTTTGTTTTGTTTTTTTTGGCGGTTACCATAATGGTGATCGAGTTAGATCATATTGTGCAGGGTCGAGAACCCTAACTCCGCACAAGGGGAATGATCGTATCACGTAGTGTGAATATGGTAAGGCACCCACCAGGCAGTTGCATAGTAATACCCATTGCTCTCTCTGGAGTGGCCACACCGGAAATTAAAGCAACTCATTGGCCGCTGTCATCCATAAGCAAGAAAGTAAGCACAACGTGCTGAAGTCCGTCCTACGAGCGGTTTTTTGTAGGATGCATTTCACCCTTCATGCGACTTGCTCCAACACCTCACGGCGATTCGCGCTTGGTGCTAGCAACGTCTGCCTGGTCGGTGAAAACCCGACGTGCTCCATCCCGGCATAGTAGGGATGCGAGGGTCTATGGTAATACGACTACGGCCGTGCATGATATGAGTACACCCCCTGTCTTCCGGTACCGCCGTACGGCTTTTCGAATCCCCGGTAGTATTACTATTCTTTGCTGGAATTTTGCGCGGTTTCAACGCTCATAAGACCCGGGGAACTTCTTGCTGTTCCATTTAGCAAATGCAGGGAACGGGGAACGTTAACGGTCGTCCCCTTCCCCCTTTGTGTTCCGTTACTGCCGTACGGGTTTTCGAAACCCCCCCCCCCGCGGCACTTGAGAAGCCGATTCGGGCACGACCGAGTGTCGGTCATGGACGGAGGGTGGGCTAAGTGGCAGGCCGAGAAGAGGGACATAACGCCCGACTGCCCCTGCCCGCTCAAGGTGACACGGGAGGGGGGGGGGGCGTACTCATTTGTTGC
>JAYJME010005185.1:0-10319 GCA_036873775.1 Costaria costata
AGAATCAGCACGGACAATGGGTGCGCTGGATGTCGACGAGTAGAAGAACGGTTTAATGTGAAGAACACACACACGCAAGGGGGAAACAGAATACGACTATGTAGGGGAAGAAAAAAGAAAAAAGAAAAAGAAAGAAATGCAGAAATAAAGGCAGACACAAATATAGGAAGTCACGGAAAGCCAAAGCACGAAAAATATCACATTCTTAATCTTAAATATACAACGCCAGTGCCATCGCCAGAAACAACATGTATCTCTGCCGTTTGCACCCAAGTTGATACCTTACAACGGGGGAGGTATCTAGCACGATGATCGCAGGAGGGTGATAAAATCCGAGATGAGAGTCCCCAGCAACGGCTGGAGGCCTCTTTCCAACCCCAACACTTCTATACATGATGGCAGGATATTATACATTAATTATCAGTATCATTTTCATGAAGGACCCGCTACAATCGGGGAAGTTGAAGAAGCATTTTGCAAGCGAAAAATGAGAAAACACTGGCTGCTGTGAAAGCCAAACAGGAGGCGAGAAAGCGAGAAAGGGTTAGGGTTGTGAATCGGAAAATGAGAAAATGGGAAATGAACATAATGAGAAGGGAAAATGGGGCGAACCGGAACAAAACGCACGACCTGTGGCCCAGGGCTCGAGGGAGTCTGTATTTTCCCATTTCTACTAGTAATATTACAGGGGACCACAGTAAATAGTAAATAGGGCCAAATATTGTTAGCAAAAATAGGGAAACATGTAGGGTTTGGTGTCTACAGTGGGTCCTACCTGCCAGTATATTTTGTGCTGGCTAAGAGCACCAATATATAGGGCGTACAGCAGTGTAGATTGAAACTTACGTACATGTCATGCATAGCAAAAAAAACATATAAATATACTTATGTTAGTTAGACGAAGATGACACAAGACAAGTTTTTGCGGAGCAGCAGCAGCAGCAGTTGTGCAGCAAGCAGTCTTATCACAACTGAAATTGTCCAGACAAAGTATTTCGGAGACTGTCTATTGATTGGATTAGTCCTAACTCCTAACAATCGGTTTCGCTGACTGTCTCATAGTTGGAATTGGTTTCGGGTGTTTGACCATTAATTGGAATTGTCGCGACACCTACTTTCGGAGACGGTCGATTAATTGGAACTGTCCGGACAAATGATTTCGGAAGCGGTCTAGTATTAAGTGGAATTGTGCCCAAAACCTGGATCACTTGGAGAATGACTACGAACAAACGCCCCGTTTTCTGTACTATATGCCATATGTTTTTATAGTAAAGTGGAGAAGGCGGCTCGGAATTGTCCAGATAATCGAGTTTTAGAGGCCTTTGCCCTTTGTAAGCTGGCAGCTACTACAGCTGCTGTTGATTTCCACTACCACCCCGTTCTTAATTGTCTGTATTTGGATCGTAAGGTTCCTTTGATTTACCCTTATCAATTGTATGCAAGTGCTATGCTTTAATACGTGCATTGCCGATTTTGTAGTGGGGTTGTGCTCATGTCACGCTTGGCCGCAGTCGTATCACCATATACCAGGTACTGTTTAGGGGGTTTCCATAAATATGGCGTGAAATCTCGAGCAATACATTTCGTGGGTGTCTTAGAAGGGGAATATGGTCAGGATTACAAAACCAACGATCTTTTATTGCGGGCGTCCTCTGAGAAGAACTGTGCGGACAATTTTCCAATTAGTTATCAGTTATCCGTTGCCGAAATCGATCGGCCGGACAATTCCATTTAATTGGCAGCATCCGAAGTCATTGGTCTTAGACAAATCAGTTAATTGACAGCGAAATCGATCGTCCGGACAATTCTATTTATTTGGCAGCATCCGAAGTCATTGGTCTTATTAGACAATTTCAATTAATAGACAGCGAAATCGCGATCGGCCGGACAATTCCATTTAATTGGCAGCATCCGAAGTCATTGGTCTTAGACAATTTCAATTAATAGACAGCGCCCGAAACCAATTGTCTGGATAATTCCAATGCTTAGGCAGCATCTGGAATCGATTGGTGCGCCCGATTCCAATTATTAGTAGACGGCACTCGCAATCAATTGTCTGGACAATGCCAATTAGTAGACAGCACCCGAAATATTTATTTGACTGAACAATCCCGTTTGATTGACAGTCTCCGATGTCAATTGTTCAGTCAATTTCAACTATTAATAGTTGACAACACTACTGTGTAGAAACCAGTTGCTGAGACATTTCCGGTTAGTAGATAGTCTCCGAAATCAATAGTCCGGACAATTCCAATTGATAAGACAATCGCCGAAATCAGTTGTCTGAACAGTTCCAATTCAAAGACAGTCTCCAAAATCGATTGTCCGGACACTTCCAATTAAAACGCAGCCTCCAAAATCAATTTTAGACACAATGGACTACTGAAATAGGAATTGTCCAGGGTCTGCAAACCTACCAAGCCACCTGTCTATAGTAAATCTATACTCGTACTTCGTATAATAACTAGTATTTACCTGGTATGTTATAGCTCGGCCAATACGTCGAGTCATTCGACACAAAAAGTGTTGACATGATCGCATCAACAAGAGGAAGAGGTTTATGTCACTTGTTTTTTTTTGCAAGCCGTGGGGGCTGTTATAAAAACGCCTGCCTGAGTAAAAATTGAAACCTTAGGGAACAATTATCCTTCTGGGAAATTATTTTTTCACATGTGGGTTTTGAGAATTGGGAAACCAAATTTGGCATGGTTGTTCTTCATAACAACCATGTGAAAAAACTCGCTGCTGGTCTTTTTATTTTTGTTTTTTCCGTCCGCCCGTTAAGGTCAAAGTTGCCGGGAAAAAAAACGTAAAGTCCTCCCTAAGACCATCTCTTATAACAGACTGATTCTGAAAACCGAAAAGGGAGGTTTCACTTTCAACACCTTCGCAGGCGTGTTTGACCCGGGGAACGGTCGGACCCGCTCTTCTCAAATTCCGACTAGCCTTGTTTCGAGACGCAGTCAACGACGTTTGCCGTTTATTCATGATATCAGTTTGGATTTGAAAAAACATATTACAAAACCAGTTTCGGGCATATATCACAGTTTCATCCGAAAGAATGACGTACTTTTCGGATAAACAGCAGCCGAAACTGATTTTGAGGAATCTGCGGTATATCGAAGAAAAAAAAACTGCTATCCTGAAGAAACGGCAAACGTCATTGGATGCGTCTCGCGAAAAGGCTGGTCGGAATTCGCGAACAGCGGGCCCGATTCTCCCGGTCCCCGGGTCAAACACGCCTGCGAAGGTGCTGAAACCTCCATTTTCGGTTTTCAGAATCAGTCTATCCTAAATGATGGCCTAAGAGCGAAAAAAAGAAACGAAAAAAAGAAGAGTCCCGAGTTTTTTCAGATTGTCATGAAGAACAACCATGCCAAATTTCGTTTTCCAACTCTCAAACACCATCGTGCAAAGTTTGAGGGCGAAATGTTTCATGTTTCGCCTCTCGCTGGAACCAGCTCGTACCTCGTGTCGTAGCATTTTTTTTCTTTCGTTTTTTTGTAGTAGGTAGTCGGCGGAGGTATGATAGAATACATGTAATACGACGTGAAGTCGAGCCTCGCTCGCGGAGTTGTATTCTAAGGCTTAGTTTGGGTAGGTGGTCGGTTAAGCTTTCGCCAGTAGCCCAACAAACTAATACCTTAACGATATGGCGTCGTCGGCAGGACATGGGTTTTGGGTCGCGAGTCCGGTTCTCACCACCCTCCATAATAAGCCTTTTTTTTTAGAAAAGTTGAACTTCCCCCATGTCGAACCCAAAAAATACTTCTGGATCCCCCCCCAAAAAATATGAACCGCCTGGTGGTTTTGACACGTCCGCCCGTGTATCCGACCGACCTGTATACCCCCGGCGTTCTAGGAGGGGGAGAGTGTTGTAAGGCTTAGTTTGGGTAGGTGATTGGTTAACATTTTACCAGTACGAGCCCAACAAACTACCGCACCCTAACAGTAGGAGGAGCTGTACAACAGCAGCAGCAACTGTGCAGCAAGTGGTATACTTAGTTGCGGCGGTCACCCTACTGTAGCTGGTAAGTGTGTAAATCGCTCTCAACTCTTGGCATAGAGTCTGACCTCTATCCTTCCCCGCAACGCTGCTGACATTTTGGGCCTCACGCTAGCCTGCGACCGGCGGCCGTCAGTGAAGGCCCTTGTATTATATGCACGAAGCATACTATTTCACACTTCGGACAGATCATGATCTAGATCATCTAGACACTAAACCTGCCGTTCTGAGATGCTGTGCGGGATCTGTACCGTACAGATCCAATGCACGAAATATGTGCTAGATCGTGCAGATTATACGGGTCCCACCCGGCAACACGAGCTAGACCATACAGATCGATTAATATATCTGCCCTGAAAGATCTAGATCATCAAGTGGGAATCGATGATCTGTCCGAGGTGTGGACTATTTACAGTATTAGCGGAAAACCTGACCGTTGAATGGAGTGAAAATGGAAAATACCTTTTTTTTTCAGCGGATTGTGATGGGGAATGAGGTTTGTTGCTTAAAAAACAAAGTCCGGCAAGGCCCCCTCCTCACCAGCCAGGGGGGGGTGATGGCTCGTGGCTTCGCCGCAGCACTATATCTGGGGGACTATACTGCTGTATGTACACTGGCCCATGAGCCACGTGACGCCACTAAGGGATTACGTCTGACGTCATGACCGGATCACGTTGTCCCGCATTTTGGCCGCTATGATACTACTGCTGCCCCTGCTGCTGCTGCAGTCGTGCCTTTTGTTGGTCCCGGCCTCTAGCCGTATGACATTTTCGATTTTCAACCGAAGCACCAGTTGGCCACGTTCTGATGAAACGGGGACGGGGAAAAAATAAATGAGCTGGGTGTCAAGTTGAACGACGGAAATTTTCTCCCTCACGAATGCCGCTTGCAGTATCTACCCGCATTTTGCATATTTGGCATTATACTGACCCCCTTGAGCAGCGGAAGACCGTGACATGGCCAGTTTTGTTGTTGTTGTTGTTGAGGACCTAGTGCTGGCGCTAGCGGTGAAATTGCGTCCCGGCCATCCACAGACCTCCAACACGGTCAAGAATAGTCAGGCGTTTCTGTAGGGAGAACTACACAACGAGTTTTTCTGATCGAGCCGGTGTGAGGTACTCCACGGCATGTCTGTCCAAATTTCGTGCGAAAAATCGAAGATCTGACCTGCGTATAGACAAAATATTTCACACCTCGGACAGATCATCGATTCCCACTTGATGATCTAGATCTTTCAGGGCAGATCTATTTCCTACTCTGGATGATCTAGATCATGTTGCCGGGTAGGATCCGTACTATCTGCGTCATCTAGAACATTATTTCTGGGTTGGATCTGTACGGTACAGATCCTGCTCAGCATCTCAGAACGGCAGGTTAGTGTCTAGATGATCTAGATCATGATCTGTCCGAGGTGTGAAGTATTTCTCGTTGTAAATGCAGGCCATGGGATTGTTCACCGCGTTAAGCACACAACTTTTGATATGAAAGGTCAGCTGGAGGTAAGGACGTTCTCAAGTGGGGAGCCTCATAATTGTTTAACACCTGGGATAAATCATGATCTAGATAATCTTGACACTAACTTGCCGTTCTGAAATGCTGTGCAGGATCTGTACCGTGCAGATCCAACCCAGGAAACATGTGCTAGATCATGCAGATAATACGGCTCCCACCCAGCAACTTGAGATAGATCATAGAGATCTGGAAATAGATCTGCCCTGAAAGATCTAGATCATCAAGTGGGAATCGATGATCTGTCCGAGGTGTCAATTGTTTGGAGCAGCCCTCCCATAGCATGCGTCTACGGCAACCGTGCAGACACAGCAGTGGCTACACACGGAGCTTGACCTTGAAGTGAGCAAGACGGCCGGAGTTGGTGGGTTTGAGATTCTGGACACCGCGCTCCAACGCGCGTAGGGTTGCTATTATACTTCAAACGGACCCGTAAAAAAATAGAGCTGTGAGTCTGCACGGCTTCAGGCACCAACTAGCTACTACACAAGTTGGAAATAAAAGCAGTCGTTTCTCGGAGGTGCCAACTATCCCACATTTGGTTTGCTTTGCTTGTAGGAAGGCTTGTTTTTGCGGGATACAGTTGCCCTTTTTAGGTCGCGTGTATAAAAAATTAGGCTATCGTTTACCATACGTTTGTAACGGGAAATTATGCCAAATAGAGTCAAGATCGCCAAGGTGGGATCCTCCGGAGTGTTCTCCTGGGGCATCTCCGGCGGGGTCGCCTCGGCCGGGAGGGGGAGGCTGTCGAGTAAAGCCAACTAGTCGGCTGACGCCGACTAGCGAACAGTTAACAGTAGAAAAAGCCCTGCCGTTTCACACCTCCATCAAAAAGGCAACACAGAAGCGCCGCTATAATTCTACCTTAGCCAACTTGCAACTGAGCCGGTCCACGACCATGACCAAGGAACCACGCTACTGCCGCACCTATACCTATATATGAACTCCGTTAACATCTTAGAACTGAACGCACGTTTTGGGGGAAAACATTGTTGGAATTAGTGTGGGAATAAGCTTTGCCGTCGTAAAAGGGATAACGCCGGCACACACCACTACAAAACCAAGCAAGGCACACCAAAGTTGACCCTTTCCAAACCGTGCCTCACGTGAAAAGCGGATGATGGCGACAGGTCTCCTTTCCTGGAGTCCCAGCGGAGCCACCACTTGAGTGACCTCGTGGATGGTAGCTGCTGCAGTGGCCGCGGCCGTCGGAAATCGCTTCAGGAAACGAACCAGCACAGGGTCCATCTAGAGGCAGGGGGGCAGCGGGAACAACACAGCAAAACACCATAACCGCTTGGAAAAAGGCGTTTTCGTTTGTCGTGTTGCAAGTAACGACTACTACTTGCACGGCACGCACTGCTGTGAGGAAATCGAGGATACAGCAGTACATTGCGCACGTTTGGACTCTGAAAATATTGAGGGCTGTATACGACCTGGCCCAGCTTCGACAACATGGTTGAAATACGCTTGACTTTAAGCACCAACTATTAACCCTAACCAACCCCGACAGCCACAGAAATTTCTCCGAACGAAGATGCTCTGAATAGTTGGTGTGGAGACTGTCAACCATGCTGTCGAAGTTGGGTCAAGTCGTAAGCCCTACTGAACAAAATCCGGCCATTGGACAGACCCACACTACACTAGAAGTAAAGTTTACCACATAACCGAGAAAAAGGTTGCCACACTATTTCGAGACAAAAGCGACTAACGCTAACCAATGGTTGATTGGGTCTGATTGGCTTAGGCTTAGGGTTAGGGGTAGTTATATTCGTTTCGTACACAGGGTGTGTCAACCATTGTCTCGAATAAGTGGTAAGCAACCCTCCTGCACTACGCTGTTGCAGGAAAATCAACGACACACCTGCGACCTGGTCGTCTGGTTCAGCATGATGCACCCTAAAAGCAATTTCCACGAATCTTCCGTCAGGAGCTCCTCAATCAACCCAAACGGGCTGGGTGGAAACGCCTCCGCTGGCAGCTCTTGTAGCAGGTACGCAGGTCCGCACGCTCGTCGTCTGTCCGGCTGTGGGAGCCTAGCTGTGTTCTCCCGAGCCTGTGGCGAAGTCCTCGACGTGACCTGACCTTTACGTCGCAATGAAGGAGGCGACGCCGGGCGGTTGCTCCCGGTGTGCGAAAGGCCTAGGGCCGCAAGCGCGGGCATGGCTGACGGGAAAACGCTGCCCTGTCGAAAAGAAATGAATTTGTGACGAGGCGAGAAGGCGGCGGGTATTGAGTGATGCAAGCGGAGTCAGCCCTGCAGTCAGTGTTTTGATTTTAAGTTTGAAACGGTTTAAGTACATGGATGAGGCGTTTCTCGGGGTACTGATTGCGCCCTGTTTACCTTTGGGATACGTCAAACCACAACTTAATCAATCAAACTTTTCATGAACATGCATGCAGACACGATCTGCACCCATTTTTTTGGATACACACTACTTGGAATTAGTGTGGGATCAGCTGTGCAGTAGTCAAAAGGTTAAGCTCATACTCCGTACCGGTACCAGGTACCATTCTGAACGGAAATATAAATACCGTTTGGGTTTCATACGTATACCCCAACGGTCCTTGAATTTCCGTCCAGAGTAGTCTATATGATGAATCGAGTCCAGCGCCTGTATGTAGGCCACAGCCAAAACACAATTAACCGCAGATACAAGCAGCGAGGAAACTTACGTCTGGCGAAACGTAGGAGATGCGCCAGGAGTCTTCTGGTGCTTGCCCTCCGTCCATCCGCACAGACCATCCGATTAGCACCCTCGTCGGCGCTCCTGCCCTCGCCACAGAGGACCGAAGAGCGTGCCATTTGCGGCAGGGCTGTGGCACACAAGGCGATCAACGCGACTTCAGGACAAACCCCAGGCATGTCTTGAGGCGCTGGGAGAGTACTTGCAAGATACCGGTACAAAATCTCCTCGTACGTATTTCGAAAAGTAAACAAGACACCTCAGCTGTGAGATTGAAAAAAAAAAAAAAAAGCTCCACCCTCATCTCTGCAAGCTGCGTGTGTATGTTCCTGGGACCAATCTTGAGACTCGCGTTTGGCTCCACTATTTCCGGTCGATATTACCGAGAGGTATCGCCTCGCCTTCACTTTTGAAAGTTGTGAATTTCAAACTTGAAATGAGGAGCGTCATTCTTCACACTCCACACCCCCACCACTATAATATAGCCTAGAGAGCTCTATAGAAGTATGGAATTAACTATGGAAGTGGGTTCGAGCGCAATTGTGCGGTTCCAGCATTTTGACAAGGATACTTCGAAAAATGCCAGTAATTCAACTCGAAGCTCAAATCCTAACCCCGACCCTACCGACACGTATATGGAAGAAAATTGGGTACAAAAAAGTGCCATGTAAAAAAAAAATGATCGGCTCTATTAGTGTAGGAGTCCAAAAGGTGTGACTGGCGACGTCCGAAACTGCTGGTGTCTCCCGACATATTCGCTCTTTGCCCGTAGACTCTGGCCCCAGGGAACAGGCAGTCCCTAAAGGCTTGACTGACGATATTTTAGTCTCCTGTCATTTTTTATCGTTGCTCGTAGAGTCTAGCCTCTGGAACAGGCAAATAACAGGCAATTCCTTGGCCTGCTCCAGAGGCCCCGGCACTACGAGCAAGGGCCAAAGATGTCAGGCGAAGAAGGCAGCAGTGTCGGGCGTCGTTAAGCACACCTTTAGAAAGCCCCACCCTGACAAAAAAAAACTGATTGTTCCAGATGGCAGAGTCTACGAGCAACGAGTAAAGGTGTCGGGAGACGACAGCAGTTTTGGGCGTGTTGTCAAATCGCACCTTTACGAACTCCCACACTAAAAAAAAAAACTGCCTGTTCCAGAGGCCAGTCTACGGGCAACGAGCAAAATATGTCAGGAGACAACAGCAGTTTTGGCGTCGCCAGTCACACCCGTTCAGAACTTCTGCACCCAAAATAATATATATATATACTCCAGCAGGTCGTCCGTCTCCTGAAATATTTGTCTACGAGGGATCAATGCCGGTCAGCGTATAGTATGTAAGCAGCGCTTGTACCAGGTGTTATATATACCTGAGAGTTGGCGGTATACCCTGAATCCGGTACAAAATACTTGCTTGCTGTGTCAGACTCTACTGTGTACCAGATACAGGCTTGTTCAAGCTGGATTCCACATATTTTTTCAGATTTGGAAGTTCACGCGGTTTCATGGTCATACATCCTTGAGCACCAGAGCTCGGGACTCAGTCAATGACACGCCAGTACCAGCCAATTTGGAGGACCCCAGTCCCAAAGGCAACAAGAGCTGAAATGGCTGAGTCCTCGCTTGTCTCAGGGGTATGACAAGCTGAAACGACTTAGTCTCCCTGCTGAAAAGACCGAGTCTCCCTGCTCGCCGAATTTGGCGGCGGCGTCCCTTCTTTGACCGGGGGTACCGAGGGCTGCTGTGTGGGGCGGGGCGTGGCACGGTCGCGCCGCCGCCAGAGGTCAACTGGCGCTCGGGAGAGCCGGTGTTTCGCAGGGGTACCAAAACATAACAATTAGCGAAGATCCACGTATACATGTACGTACCCACGTGCCAAGCCACCATGCGCTACATCATTGTCGGCCGGCCGCTGGCTCTGCCAGTCGATTTTTTGTCGTCGTGCTTTCCCTCACACCAGCGCCCCCTTTTTTTCTTCGGGGATTCAGGTGCTTGCTGGCAAGGGTCGGCTATCGTACCCGGTTCCGCTCGCATAGTACTATTATAGTATCTATAGTATATAGAATCGCCTGGGTTAACCCCAGGCTCGATCTAAATCCCCCCTCATTTATCCCGGGGCATGGACATGAGCGC
>JAYJME010005186.1:0-10319 GCA_036873775.1 Costaria costata
AAATTCTTTTTGAAGTTTATCTATATCAAAAACCGTAATCAGAGGTGTTTCTTTGTCTTTTTTTAACAAATAACTTTTATCTTCAATTGAATTATAAAAATAGGATCCTTCTATTGAAATTGTATTTGCCTTATCCTTTAATGATAACTTATCTAAATAAAATATTCCATCTTCCACTTTCCCTTCTGATGCCAGAGTTAAACTGTTTTTGATTTCATCAAATTTTAAATCTTTTATGTCTATTTTGACTTTTGCGTCCTTGTTAAAAAGAGACTTTAAATTTATTTTTGTTTTTTTTACTTCTGGTATTATATTGTCTTTTATGATTTTTTTTGCGTCTTTCGTTTTTATTTTGAATTTATCAAGTTGTATTTCTATTTCATTTGATATTTCATCATAGTACAAATAACCACTTGTCTCATCTTCATTAACTGTTAATGAAACTGTGTTATTTTGATAAAGAAAATCTATGTTTTTGTATTTTTCTGTTTCAATTATTGTATCTTGTAGATTAAAAGATATTAATGTTTCAAAGTCACTTGTCTTGCTTACCGTTTCTTCTTCTTTGAAACGATTATTTAATTCTTTTAGATCTTTTAAAAATGAAACTATTTCTACATTTTTCATAATACCATCAACAAAAAAACCCTTATCCTTATGTCTTTTCGTCATTGTCTTGTTTATTCCAAAACTTGCATTGTGAAAGTTTCCATTTAAAAAATTCAAAGATACTTCATGGTTTCCTTGTTTTATATCAAAATTCATTTTGTCTTTATCATAATCAAAAAATGCTTCAAGATAAAAACCATTTTCAGTTTTAAATTTTGTTTTTGTTTTGTAATCTAGTTCTTTAAAGTCACTTTTTACCCAAAGTCTATCTATTTTGTCAAAATTTAATTCATAAGCGCCTTTAAAAGAATCATTTCCTTTTAATATTTTAGTTAGAGGAAAGTTTGCAATCTCCGATAGCTTTTCTACATTTGCTTGGGTCTCAAAGTTAAATGTTATATTGTTTTCATTTTTTTGTTCAATATGAAGCATTGAAGACTTGTTGTTTAAATTCCCTTTTATTTTATTACTATAAAAGCCTTTTTTATTATAATATAATGTCCCACGAGCATTTGTTAATGTTATTGGGTCATATGATTTTAAAATTATTTTATTTCCTATTAAATGAATTTTTATTTCATAATCTGAAAATTTTGATTTTTTATAATTATATGAAAACAATATGTCTGATTCTAAATCTCCCACAACTGTATATATGTCGTCAAAATAAATTAAATCAAGCAAGGATTGTTTTCCTGCATAGTTTATCATCGATTTAAGCTTGTTTCTGCTTGATTTTATTTGAGATTTAAATATTGCTTCTCCATTTTTTTCATCTATTGTATAGTGAAAATTGATCGCTACTTTTTCGTTGTAATTTGCAGTAAACATCATATCATTTGCTGATTTCTTTATTGATATGTTTTTCAAATCTATTTTTTCTTCTGGGACTTTTATCGCCAATCTGTTTATTTTGATTTCCGTTTTTGTTAATTTGTTTAGTATCTTTAAAAGTTCTTTTTCCTTTTCTTGACTTTCTTCTTTTTTTAATGTTAATAATGTTTTTTTATTTAGTATTTCAATGTTTGCATCCTGAAAATTGATTTTGTTTATATTGAAATCTTTTTTTAGCAGTAAAGGGATTGGTTTAAAATCTAAAATTACTTTTTTTGAGGTCAAAACATTATCTTTATATCTAACTGATATATTTTCCAAGTTTAAAGACACTCCTTTTAAACTCCAAGATTCATCCACTGAATCTATTTTTACTTCTGCACCTAATTTATCTGATAAGACTATAGTAATAGATTCTTTTAAATTCTCAATTATACTATAGTTTTTATGTAAAAACGAAGTATACCCTCCTATAAGGAGGGCTACTAATATTGTTAATACTATAATAAATCTTATTGTGTTTTTAATTAGAGTGCCTGTTGCACTTATTATCATTTTACAAATTCCCTCACTAATCCAAATACGCCAGAATTCCATATCGACTTGTTACCTATTATGTAAAATATTTTTCTTGCTCTTGTTGTTGCAACATTTAATATGTTTGGTTCTTCACAAACCCATTTTATAGCACCAGGTCGAGAAGTATTTCCCCCAAGGACTAAGAACACGACATCAGTTTCCCCACCCTGAAATGAATGTATTGTACCAACAGATTTTGCTAACCAAGAAGAAAAATGATGATCTGATATTCCTGATGGAACCCATTCGTCTTTTCTTCTTTCTAACATTCTTTTTAGATCAAAAGCAATGTTTTTAAATGGGGTAATTATATAAATAGGTGGTAATTTAGAACCATACTCATAGGAATCAGAAGAACAAACATCTTTTAGCATTTGAAGAACTTTTTCTCCTTCTTCTGGTATCCAATGACTATTTCCTTGTGGTGAACCTTCTATGTTAAACCATTTTGTTTTGCCTAATACTTTTTCAATATCTATTGTTTCTTTAACAGGAGGTTTACCAAATATCATTAAATCATCATAGGCAATTCTGTTTGATATATCAAACATTGGACTATCACAACGACGATGCACTCTTAATGGCATTCCTACCCATTTCTTTTCACCTAAATCTATGTTTGTTCCAAACGGATTAATTCTATCTGCAATTTCTTGTGCTGACAATGACGTGCTGTTCCATATTTGAGGTGTGTCATTTTTTTCAAGTAAAACATTCGATAATTTATCTTCAATTTGTATTACGGGTTGAACTTGCAATGGATCACCAACAAACAAAACTCTCGAAGATCGCCATAGAGCACCAACAGGAGCTTGGGGTGTTGATTGACCTGCTTCATCTATTAATAACCAGCCTATTGAATCTTCACCCATTTCTTTAAATAAATTACCAAAAGATGAAAAAGTTGTTGATACTATCGGAACAACTAAAAATAAAGTTTCCCAAGCTGCTTTTGAATAGTAAGAACTTTCTGTAAACGTTCCATTTAAGACTTGTTTGAAAACATTTAAATTTGATGCAATTTGTTTTGAGTTTTCAATAATAAACGCTTTATGCAAATCCATTGAAGCAATAAACAATTCCACTCTTGCATTATGCAAATCTTTTGTATGCCAAGGTGATGACTTTTGAACTTTTTCATAAGATTGATCCCAAAAAGAATCAAATGGCAGTGATTGATTTGGTGTTTTTATAAACTTTCTTTCAAAAGATGAAAACTTTTTTATTTCCTGTTTTTTCTTTTCAAATGCTGTTTTTAAGCTTTTTATTTTTTTTGCAGAAGCATTTAGCTCTATTTTTTTTGATTTTAATTTTTCTTGTGAAGATACAACAAGACGCTTTAGATCATTAAAAGATGCTTTTGCGTCGGCTTCTTTTCTATGAAGAGCCTTTTTGTCAGAAAGCAGACCTGGTCTATTTAAAGCTCTGTGAGCTTTTTCAAAGTTTGTTTTTTTTATTTTTAAGGCGCTTTTATTTTTGTTAAACTTATCTGACTCTTGTTTAAACTCTAAACAAGATACCTTGTATTTTTTTGATGCTTTTTCATATTCACTTTTAAGCCAAAGCAACTCATCTCTGTCTTCTTGATTTTTTTCTTGGCTTTTGTGTGCTTCTATTGTTTTTGCTTTTATTTTTTTTACATTTTTAAGTTTCTCTTCAAAATTTAAACAAGCTTCATCCCATCTAACTCTTTTTTCCATGAAATAATTTGGTTTTGATAAGAAATCAAAAACAGATCTAGTGCTTTCATTGTTTTCTGTTTTTATTTGGGAATATAAGAATTTACTGAAAAAGTTATAATTGTTTTTTTTGTTTCCAAGGCATGCTGATATCATACCCCACGAATCTTTTTCATTTATGTTGGTTGCAATTTCCTTTAAGTATTCCATTTCACTATGCCAAGATTCATCAATTTCATTAATTCTTGGCAGTTCTTTTGTTATGTTTTCAACAGCACCATTGTTCGATGATGTTACAACAATTTCATATCCTGTTAATTTTCTATCTAATTTAAATACTTCTTGTATACTTTTTGTGTTGGCTTTTAAAGATGTTTCTCCCAGTTTACTAAATGCTTCTTGAGGATTATCTCTAAACTGATAAATTTGTTCAGCTCTTTTGAATATTATATTTGCAACAATATCTTTCAACAGTGTTGTTTTGCCTGTTCCTGGCGGTCCATTAACCGAGAGTATTGATTCAATATCAATCTCTTTAAAAAAATTATTTACTGCATATTGTTGAGAGCTTACAAGAGGGTACTTCCCAGTAAAAGGCCAACATGCCATCGGCATGTTTTCAATAAACAATCCTTCTCGGAAAGTTTTTCTTTCTTTTATTACATCACTTTTTTCAACTGAGTTAAAATCTTCAAGTAAATATTTTTCCAACGGAGCACTAGTCTTTCCATAGGAAAGTTGCTCTTTTACTTTTTTTAAATCTTCCACAATTAAGCTAGATGTTATATCATCTGTATCAAACTTCATTGATTTATCTACTTTTGATGTTTTTAAATTTACTGATTCAGTGTATGCTAATGAGTGAAACTGACTTTCTTTATGAGCTTCTATTAATAGTTTCCAATTAAGTTCTTGGATAATGTCAACTAAAAATCTTGATAAATCTTCATAAGATGTTTCTACTTGATGGTTCTTTATTCTTTGTGACCAAGTTGCAAATACATCTTGCAATTTTAATTCAAATCGTTCAGCCGAATCTTTTTCTGGTATTGTCGTTAGGGCAATTGATTTTAAATAATCAGGAACTCTTAGCGAATTTTTTATTGGAACACCTTTTCCGTCTAGCAAAAAGGAAACTAGACATGTGTTGTGAGATTGCTTTAGTTCTTCTAAATCTTCTTTTGATGAAAATTCTTTAATTACGTATTTTGTATTAAATATTCCAAGAAAAACTTTGTGTGCCCAGTTCTCTGGGTTTTCTATTTCTTCTTTTAAAGGTTCTATCCATAGTAATTCATCTTTTCTGCTAAATGAAACCATTTGATTCCACTTAGAATCACCTTTATTTGTGAAATTTGAAGTTTTAATATTTGGAGGGGTAGATGATTCTACATCTATCCAGTAATTAAGCGTATTCACTTTTGTTTCCTTCCCATTCTCCATTTAAGTATTCCCTTTTCTTAAAAATGTTCTATAATACATCATATCAAAAAAAACAATAATTAACAAACAAAAAAAAGAAAAAGGAATTGCTATGATTATAGGGCGACTGTTTAAACGAGCTAAATTTAATTTATTTTTTATCATTTTATCAATTGAATTATTTGCAAGCTACTTGTTTTATATGGAAACAAAAAAAGAGATAACAGAAATTTTTGTATTCATTCAGTATTTAATGTCTTTTGTTTGATTTTTTTTATAGATTTGTTAATATGGTATATATTAACACAACACACTAGGAGATAATATGAGTTTATTTAAAAAAATAAAAGATTTTCTTGGTTCTAAAGAAACAAAAGATAAAATAGAAGAACTAAAAAATAAAAGTGAAGAAGTTATTAAAGATACAACAAAAAAAGCAACAGAACTCGCACATGATGTTACAGAAGCGGCTTCTCATATTAAAGATGATGCAGCTAAAAAGATCGAAGAGTACAAAGATAAGAAAGAAGGCGTTAAAGAAAAAGTTGATAACATTGAATCTAAAGTAGAAAATGTTTCTGATAAAATCGAAGAATACGCTTCTAAAATAGAAGAAAATATTGAAGAAAAAGTAAAAGAGATTCAAGAAGAAACAAAAGAAGCTTTTGAGTCTGTTTCTAATGAAATCGGGAAGGTTTTTGAAGACACAAAAGAAATCGAAAAAGAAAGCTATTCTTCAGAAAATTTAGAAAACGTATCTCTTGAAGAACTTGGTTTAGCACCAGGAGCACTTAAAGCCCTTAAGTCGGCAGGTTATTCTTTAAAATCTGATTTTGATAATGTTAGCAATGATGATATTTTAAAGATAAAAGGTGTTGGAAAAGCAGCATTGGCTAAAATAAGAGCTTAATATATATCAATAAAGAAGTAAAAAAAGAAAGTAAGATTGCTTTCTTTTTTTTATTGATTTTTATTCATATCATGATAATATCCTTTTCAATAAAAAATACTAAAAATTAAGGAAAATAATAACATGTCAAAAGTGACACCCATGATTAAACAATATCTAGAAATCAAATCACAGTTTACTAATGAATTAGTTTTTTATCGATTAGGCGATTTTTACGAGTTGTTTTATGAGGATGCAGTAAAGGCGGCAAAAATATTAAATATAACACTAACAAAACATGGAAAAAAAATACCTATGGCGGGTATTCCATACCATGCAGCAGAAAATTACATTGAAAAATTAATAAGAGCAAATTGTTCCGTAGTAATTTGTGAGCAAACTGAGGAAGCTCAAAAAGGAAAACTTGTTAATAGAGAAGTAGCAAGAATAATAACACCAAGCACCGTTTCAGAAGATGTGTTTGTAAATCCTTCTGAGGTTATCATCCTAGCGAGTATTCATCACAGTCATGATTCATATGGCTTGTCTACATTAGATATGTCTAATGGACAGTTTTTAATTTATAGCTTTGATAATCAAGATTTATTAATAGAAGAATTAAAAAAGATTTCGCCAGCAGAAATTATTATATCAAAAGAAAGTGAAGGTCATTTATATTTAAAAGATTTTAAGGCGGTTAACGTTATTAATCATGAATTTTATGATCATAATAAAAACATCAAACAGTTAAAGAAAAAAAATCTAATAAATAAAAAATACTTAAACAAAAATATTTTTTATGGAAGTCTTTCTGCTGCTGGAAGTATACTCAATTACATTTTCCATACTCAGAAACAAGATCTTTTATATATTAAAGAAATCAAAACAGAAAAAGATCTTAATTCTTTGCATTTAGATAGTGTTGCAACAAAAAATTTAGAACTCTTAAAAAATAGTGAAGGTGAGTCTGCAAAAACTCTTTTCTCTACATTAAATAATACATCAACTGCTATGGGTGCAAGATTGTTGAAAAATTGGATTTCTCACCCAAGTCTTGATTATGACCAAATAGAAGAAAGATTCAACAACGTTGAACAAATAATTAAAAAAAATATGTATAAAGATATTGAGGAAACTCTTTTTCCTATACCTGACATTGAAAGAATACTTAATCGTATTTCTCTTAGAAATGCAAGACCAAGAGATCTCTCTTCATTAAGGGAGGCACTTAAAGAAACGCCTAAGCTTTTTGAAAATTTAAAAACAAATAAGTTATTTTTGGATCGTATTGATAATGTAAATGATTTTTCTTTTGTATCCCATTTATTAGAGGAATCTATTATATTGCATCCACCTCTTTTATTGAGAGATGGAAATGTTATTAAAGATGACTATGATGAAGAATTAGATAATTTAAGACAAATAATGGATCATTCTGATGATTATTTATTTGATCTTGAAGAAAGAGAAAAAGAGGATACTGGTGTTCCTAAGCTTAAAGTTAATTATAATAAAAAATCAGGATTTTATATTTCGATACCTAATGGAAAACTTGAAAAAGTTCCTTCTCATTATATGTATCAACAAACTTTAAAAAATGAAACTCGATATACAATTCCAGAACTGACTATGCTTGAAGAAAAAAAATTAACGGCAAACAGTAAGGCTCTTACACAAGAAAAAATACTTTTTGATGAAATACTTGATAAAATAGAGCCACATCTTTCAACATTAATTGATATTGCAGAAGTTCTTGCAGAAATAGATCTTCTTAATAGTTTTGCTTATGTTAGTGAAAAGATGAACTATTGCAGACCCCAGATTAATCAGCCTACATTTAATATTGAAAGTGGCAGACATCCTGTTATTGAAAAATATAGTGAAGAAAATTTTATTGAAAATGATTTTGAAATAAATAATCAAAACTTAATTTTATTGACTGGAGCTAATATGGGAGGCAAATCCACTTACATGAGACAGAATGCACTTATTGCTATCATGGCGCACATGGGATGTTTTGTTCCTGCTGAACGTGCTTCTATTAAAAAAATTGATCGTATCTTCACAAGAATTGGAGCAGGAGACAATCTTTCAGAAGGTTTATCTACTTTCATGGTGGAAATGAAAGAAATGGCAAACATTCTTGATAATGCGACAAAAGATAGTTTTGTTCTTGTTGATGAAGTTGGGCGAGGCACAAGTACTTTTGACGGGCTATCCTTGGCATGGGGGTTTGCAGAAACATTAGCAAATACTTGTAACACCATATTTTCTACACACTATTTTGAGCTAACACAGCTAGAAAGCATGAATGAAAATATCATTAACAAACATATGGAAGCAATGAAATACCAAAACCAAATTTTATTTTTATATAAAGTTTCAGATGGATGTGTTGACCAAAGTTATGGGATTGATGTTGCAAAATATGCAGGTGTTGATGAAAAAGTTTTAGATATTGCTAATTTAAAGTTGAATGAACTGAAAAAGAGTGATAGTATGAAGGGCATATTAAGCAAAAAAGAAGATGTTAATTTAATTGAAAAGTTAAAGAACTTGAATGTTGGTGATCTTACTGACATCGATAGATTTCGACTTCTTGAAGAAATACAATCTTTTGCAAACAAATTCTAAAAGGAGACAATAAATGTTTAAAAAAGGAAAAAGTGAACCAACCCTAAAAGTTAATGTTACCGAAGGAGCTAGGTTTATCGATTTTATTAAAGTTTTACTACTTACCGTTGTCGTCGGGTTTCTTGGCGTCCAGTATATTCAAAAACAGTCAAATGGTGTAAATTCAACGAGCGGTGTTGTTTTTAAAAATCTATCAAATGATTATAAAAATATTGAAGCAAGTTATGATACTGTTCTTATTAATAAAAAGCCATCTGATGTTAATGGGAATTCCAATGACACAATTAAAGAAGATACAGTCGGAAAACACAATGTTTTCTTTATAGAATACAAAGGCACTTTAATGGCAGAAGAAGTTCAGTATCTAAAACAGAAAATTGATGCCATTATACTTAAAGCAAATGAGGAAGATGAAGTTCTTATAAGTATTACATCACCTGGCGGAGTAGTAAGTGGATACGGGCTTGTTGCTTCTCAAATAAACAGATTGAAAATTGCAGGCTTAAAAGTCACCGCAGTTGTTGATACAGTAGCTGCTTCTGGTGGATACATGGCTGCGGTTGTTGCTGATGAAATCGTTGCAGCTCCTTTTTCAATGGTTGGTTCTATTGGGGTTGTTGCAAATGTTATGATTTATGAAGATTTATTAAAAAATATTGGCGTTACTTCTCGTGTTTATACTGCTGGTGAATCCAAGAGAACTGTTGTTCCAACTAGAGTCCCAACGAAAGAAGAAGAAGCGAAGCTTGAAGAACAGCTAGAAGATATTCATAATCGATTTAAAGATCATGTTCTTAGTTATCGACCTGATGTTGCTATTGATGAGGTCTTTACTGGTGAAGCATTCTTGGCAGTTGATGCTATAAAGTATGGTTTAGTTGATAAAATGGGAACAAGTGATGAAATTCTAATTGGTTTATACAAAGATGGTCACAGACTTGTGAAAGTTGAATTTAAGATTAATGAAGACTTTTCAACTAAAATGACAAAAAATGTATCTACAGCTCTACTTGAAATTATTAAGACAGAAGTGTTTAACAACAATGTTGCTTTCTTCTAAGTTGTAATTTAAAAAAAACCTTAATTCGTTCAAGGTTTTTTTATTTCTTATATATATTAATAAGAACAAAAAAAGCCTTACTTTTCAGTAAGGCTTTTTATTTAAGAAGCTAAACGCTCTCTATTTTTTGTTATGTGTAATCTTAAATATACTTTGTTTGTTTCATTGTTAACTTTTAGTATGTCAAATTTTACTTTGTCACCAAGTTTAAATTCTTGCTTTGTTTTTCTACCTTTTATCTTTCCTTTATCTTCTAAATAAACAAAATAATCAGGCAAATCAACATAGCTTACAATACCTTCTAATATAAAGTCATCAAATTCGACAAACAATGCATTCTGTTTTAGGTGCGTTATTTTTCCTGTGAAAGTTTGACCTACTTTATTTGCTAAGAAATGACATTTCAACGCATCAGCAACCTCATTGCTTGCAGAGTCAGCCCTTCTTTCTGTCATCGATATATGATGTGCTATTGAATCAAGTTTAATCAATTCATAACTATAATGGTCAGATATTTTACCTTCCCCTTGCTTCACTCTTTGAACATATTTTTCACCTTCATTTGATGATATAAGACCTTTTATTGCCCTATGAACAAGCAGATCTGAATAAC
>JAYJME010005187.1:0-10318 GCA_036873775.1 Costaria costata
CCCGGGGGGGGCCGGGGGGGGCCGCCGGGGGGGCGGGGGCGGCGGTAGCGATTGTGGCAAGCGCTTCAAGCGCTGCTCTCGGTGCCACGCGTTGTATTGCTCGCGAGAGTGCCAGGTGGCGCACTGGAAAGTGGGACATCGAAAGGCGTGTAGCCCGGCCCCGGCTCGCACATGATTTTGTTTGGTCGTTTATACTACTGCCGGTGTCCGTAGTGAGAGGAGGGAGGGGGAGGGAGCGAGAGAGGGATGGGAGGGAGATAGTGAGAAGGAAGGAGGAAGGGAGGGAGAGATAGAGAGAGAGGGAGGAAGGGAGGGAAACTAGGCAGGGGTGAAAGAAGGTAGGACATTGAAAAACGAAGAAAATCAACGCCAGCTGTTGCTACTGTAGAGGAGGTAAAACATAAAAAGGACTTCCGAAGCCAGTTCTCTTTCAAGGACAGAGAACACGATGGCGATATTTTGAAGTTTGTTTACCGTATGCCGTACCTTGTACAGCACGTAGAAGAGCGGTATTTTGGCCTTTTTTTCATGCCGCTGACTGTTGGCGTCGCTCTATACGAACGCAGCCAACGCTTGATGGACACGATCGATTGCCCCTACCCTTATACCTTATATAACTAATGACAAGCGCTACGAGAGGGGTAGCCAGTTACGAAGTAGCACGCTTTGGCCGAAATATTGCTGACTGACTGGGCTTCTCAAATATGGAACTGCCTGGGCGTGAGATGAGACGCTACAAATAACTGACTGGGGGTGAGATGAGACGCTACCAAGTATCGCTGGAATGTCGTTAGTTGCGTTTTGCTGTACTATTCGTTGCATGGCTAGGCGATGGGATTGTTCATCGGGCTAAGTGTTCACTGTTCGTTCTCGAAATCAGTTCTGGGTGAGATATTATGCAGCTCCCTCCCCAAGTGAGAGGAACCTGAGAAAAAATAGGAGCTATATGATACCCCTACGGCAGCACGCATTAATATACCTGTGGGTATCGTATGTTCGACGAAGCAAAAATCTTGCTTGACGGTTTCAAGCGGGGTTCTCCTTGATTGTCGAGTTTCTTGTCATCCCAGTTCGTGAGTACGAGCGAGAGTCGGTCCACCGTTCCGATCCAGGCTATATGTACCTAGTCAGTGCACCATCGCTGACAGCGGTGTGAACGTCGAAGCCTTGCATGCTGCATCACTTAAACACCGTCTTGAGGTGTACCAGGTATAGAACAGTAAGCAGTCACTGGTATCAAGGGGTATCATACTGCCGTCGTTGCAGGTCACAGACGGGTTAGTAGCCTGGATCGCCCATGGGAAAGGTCTTCTCCCATCTGAATTACCGCTTGCTGAAAGTACTTTTGGTATTACCGTTACTGCTGCACCTTGGGTCCAGTATATCTCCCAGTATAGTTATCATCGTGAATAGTGCTATTAATACGACTGTACCCTCGGCAAAGCACTCCATGGTCTAGAGACGTACAGAGAGAAAAGACGATCGACTGTGCATGGAAAAATAATGTGCGCCAAGTCGAAACATGGTGCGCCTCATAACAGAGAAGAACTTAACGCTCGCAAGGAAACATGCTTGTATATTGCCGTCTATTGCACAAGCGAAAAAAGGCGCGCCAACAAGGACACCCCCATACAATATGATCGGACACAAAATACGCCGTGTCATCCACCGCGACGAACCCCTCTTCTCGTACCAAGTACTATTAATACGTATCATACCTACTGCTACTACAGATTCATACCTACTGCGCCTGAACGTATATGACAGACGATTTGCTCTGTACAACCGTCTGCAGACTTGAACGACCGCGCACATGCGCTGTCACGAGGTCGAAACACGCGTCAAGGAGAGGGGGAAACCCGAAAGGCACAAAGTTAAGTCTAGCACCTCCTGCCGTCACGATAACAGTTCAGGGGGGCAACAAATCCTCTGGCAAATGACAACATGGACAAATGACGCCGCGTGGCAAGCCTTAAGAAGGTGCTACTACGGAATATTTCAATATTCCAAGAAAAGTCGTAGAAACTTGTATTAATAGTGCCTTAAGGCAAGGCGTGGAAAGTATTCCTAATATAGGTGCAGGGCACCGTTCTACACCACCGTGAAACACTAGGGAAGTCATCATCTCACTCAAAAGATTCGCCAAATGTCTAGAGCTGTGGGTCGGCAAGATTTCTCGACTAATCACTAATCGGTAGGTGTCGTTAGCCAACTGACTGACTTTAGTCGGCAAGTCGGCCGGTGGAGCCAGCTGGTGGCCAGCCGACTTGCCGACTCAAGTCAGGTGAGCGAAGCGAGCCAAATTGGCCCTCCCCGGCCGACCAAAAAGAAAAATGTATCCCGGATTCACAAATCCCTCCTGCAAGTACGGAAACCCAATAAATCGGATAGTCGGCACCCCTGGGAAACGACTTACTATTAGTCCGACTAATAACTAGTTGGTGACTTAAGTCGTGCCGACTCACACCTCTATAAATGTCCCGATGCTAAGCACAACACACACATGTCGCTGATATTCAATCATAAAAATAATGCAATCAGCCACAGCGTTGCGGTTCAGTTCAAGCCACCCCCCCCCCAAAAAAAAAGACTCGTCTTCCCAACAAAAAAAAGTTTTTGAAGCAAAAACAAGGTTGCAAGCAACATCCGCGTTGGACGTCATGCCTTCGGTTGAGATAATCTCACGCATGGGCACCCACATGTCCCGAAGTCGGAAAAATGATACAACAGAGACCACCCACCCCCGGCCCGCAAGGGTGTGCCGCGCAAGGGAAAGTTCAAGAGTAAAAGACGCATTAGCCCACAAGCCAGCCACACTGCCGCTTTACTATTTACCTTGTATTCATACGAAGTAGGATGTGAGAAATCACCAAGCTGACGAAACATTCTTAAAAAAAAAAAAAAACTATGATACGACATCTCTGAAGCACCACACAAATGTGCAAGTAACATCGTCTTTAGATGTCACGCCCTTCGGTTAAGTTTCACTCACGTATAGGCACATACAAGTCCCGCAGCGGGGAAAATGGTACAACAGAGACCCCGCCCCCACCCCACCCACCCACCATTCCTGCACGGGTCCCACCGAGCAGGGCAAGCTAAGCAACCGTAAGCGGAGTGTAGAATACACACCGCAAACGCCGGAGTACGGTACAAAACCAATACCTCGAAGCTTGTAACCAAACGAAAAAGAAACACCTTGCTGGCTAAATCGTCTCCGCCAGCAAAAACAGCACGACATTTTCCGGACCACCGCCACCAGCACGGACGGACGCACGGTCCACACCACACATGCCACAGAGGGTAATAAAAAAACAGAAACCGGAACGCAACACGGGTGGTTAAAAAAAATGCATATCGTTTCACCTTTTTTTCGGCCTAACAACCACCGCCCCACCCCACCCCACCCCACACTGCAAGAGTCAAATATTTCGGCGCCCCTGGGCGTCTGCGTCTAAAGCAACGTGCGGTAGTGCGGAAGTAGATAAAAAAGGACACTGCGAACATACAACAACACAAAAAAAAAACAAAAAAAAACATTGCGCTTGGTTGGCCAGACGGCACCAGGACTCTCGCTATACTGTAGAAAGGCCACCTTGGTCTCCAGCGCTCCCGTGGCTCATATAATACCACCGTGGATAACTTGCCGCAACGCGCGGGCACATAATCGGATTGACTGACTAGTTATTACATCGGCTTTTCAGCTTCATATTCAAACCGCGCGCCACGTTTTCGTCCACAAAAATCGGGAGGCACCCAACCCAACCCTACCTACCCCACCCCACCCAATCCAACCCCACCTGCCTGGCTGAGTCAACCCACCATAAAAACCTCTCGACACATCCTCGGGTGACCGGCGTTCACGAAGCCGACCGGGGCTTCTTTCTGGTCGATGACCAAACGACTAAATCAGACCCGCGCCGTTGACCTTCATCGACTTAATCCTGTCGTTCCACCCGAATCCCTTCCCTAGCAGCTCCGTGAGCATGTCGTTGTGGTCCGAGTACCACTTTCGGATCTGCGGCTCGGCCTCCTTGCGCTTCGAAAACGCCGACGAAACGGTGGAACTCCGGCGGCGAGGGTCGCACGAGGACTCCCTGTCAACCGCGAACTCGAAGAAAGTGTGCTCTCTAAGCCCGACGAACTTGGCCACTTCGGCCGCCGTTTTCTCCGGCTCGGCAAAGAGCGCCCCCGAGTCCACCACTACCAGCTGCAGGCAGGCCCCGGCAAGCACAACAGCCCAACATCACGGAACAACGGTTTGAAAGGACGCATGGAAAGAAGCGACAGGAGGGGAGAGTCAGCAGGGGATGGCGCAAAATAAATGACAAGAGGGGGCAACCAGAATCAGGCGACTCGAATCAGCAGGAACGGCGCGAACTATATGACAGGAGGGGCAATCAGAAACAGGGGACTCGAATCAGCAGAAATGGCGCAAACAAATGACAGGAGGGGGCAATCAGAATCAGGGGACTCATCAAAGAGGAAGGAGTCAAATTTCCCCCCGCGTATGCCAGTGTAAACAACGCTACGACGGTTTCGCTCCCGAAAAAAACGCCTACGTTTCGCCAAAACACCATGCCCCGCCGCCCCCCCCACAGATGATCAACAGGGGCTCGAGGGGCTGGGACCGGGTGTGGGCTGCTTCAAAATTTGCACGCGAAACGATTTCTTCCGAAAAATATGGACATACATATGTGTCGCAAGAAAAAAAAACAAAAGCGCACCTGAGACGCGTCGAAGGCCCTGAGCCACCGTCCGATCTGGCCTGCGTATAGCCCTTCCAGGAGCGGTCTGTGGCTTTTTCGGGCGGCTTCGTGGCACTTCCACAAGTCCGCGGCAGACGCTCCCTCTCCGAGACAGCGCTTGTCGTACGGCGAATAATCCACGACCGCCTAGAGGTGAGGGGAGGGACGCACGCGAAGGAGACGACAACAAAAAAAACGCTGTCGTCATCACCATCACCATCCTAATCACCATCATTATTATCCTTATCATCATCATCAGATGTAGCAGCAGCAGCAGCAGCAGCAACAGTAGCGGCGGCAAAAACAGTCGAAGACGAAGAGTCAAGGGTGTATTTTGATAATCATCACCATCCTTATCATCATTATTCTTATCATAGTTATCATAGTTATCATAGTCATCATCATCATCATCAGTAGCGGCGGCAAGAAGCAGTCGAAGCCGAAGTGTCAACGGGTTTATGTCCCCGCTTTTGTATAAAAAGCCGACAAAAGGCTCTAAATGGCTTATTCGAAAGCGGGTGCCATGACATTGTTTGGGTTAAGTCACTCCGCCCCCATCCTCGCGATGCGGGGAGCGTTCGTTTCTGCAAGAAAAAACGCAGGACATAATTTTGAAGCCGCGCCATTACCCTGGTTCCGCGTGCTGAACTGCTACCATACTACTACTGTATTACTATTACCACAACCTCGTACCACTACCTCGTACTTCGCAATACTCGTATTTCGTACTATTACTGTACTACTACTGCTGTACTACTACTTTTGATACTACTACTTCGTATTACTACAACTACTAAGACTACGACGTATAGTAAGACTGCTAAGACTGCTAAGACTACTACTACCACTACTACCACTACTACCACTACTACCACTACTACCACTACTACCACTACCACCACTACTACCACTACTACTACCACTACTACTACTGCTACAGCAACTACTGACTACTGTGGTGGTATGTGATGAGCCGCGGGGTTCTCAAGCGTGCTACTACTGTCTCACCGAAGACAAGTATGCCTTAGCAGCCGCGGGCACGGCGAAGGAGTTGTTGATGTCATCCCAGTCGATGTCCTCCTCCTTTTCCGCGCACAGCTTAGACCTCAGCTCCGAGTAATACCTGCAGGAAAAACGCCAGCCGAAGAAGGCCACGATTCGACGAACGGTCACGATTCGGTGCGGCGTCATGCTTACTGCTGTAATGCCAGGAAAAACACCAGCCGAAGAAAGGTCACGGTTCGACGAACGGTCACGATTCGGCGCGGCGTCATACTTACTGCTGCAATGTATATACCACTCTGGAAGGAAATGTGAGGACAGTTCGGAACACACAGTGACACTTGCTACGATAGCGGTATCACTTTTAGGTGAAAACGTCACTGGGATTTCCTTAACTGAGAAAATGTACCGTACCCAACACAGACGTATTTGCACCTTGCTGTTAATAGTTATTACAGGGGACCATAGTAAATAGGACCAAATATTTTGAGCAAAAATAGGGAAACATATAGGTTTTGGTGTCTACAGTAGGTTCTATTGTGTCTACAATAGGCCCTATTACCTATGGACCAAATATTGTTAGCAAAAATAGGGAAATATATAGGTTTTGGTGTCTACAGTAGGTCCTACTGTGTCTTCAGTAGGTCCTATTAACTATGGTCCCCCGTAATAGTCTTTGCGGGGGTTTTGGCCGTGGTGCCTAAAGCCGACCACCCGACCCGACCCCTACAACCCGAACGCTACGGGGTGACCTGTGCTTGGATGCTGAGGCTTGTGAAGGCTCTAGGTTGACTCGGCCGGCGTGGATGCGGTGCTTGAAAATACTAGGTTGATTCGGCCGGATCGGGATGCTGTGGCTTATAAAAACTCTTAAAATACGTAGGTTGATTGAGTGAGCCGTTTATAGAACAACCCTCAGCCAACAGGGCTTACGTAGCTACCTCAGCAAGATTCACTGCCCACCACAAAAAAAAACATTGCCCCGATGTCGTTCGAGTTCCAGCAGGGGTTTGCGATTTTTTAAGATATATACTTGGGCCATCGGGATCGGGTATTTCGTCGGGATAAGCTTGACGATACATCTCTGCAACGTCAGTTTTTTTCGGGTTAAGCTTACGATACATGTCAACGTCAAACGCGTTCTACGATAAGAGGTTGCGCTTTTCGGCTTTTTTGGTTTCTGAATAACGGGGCCCCTTAACCAAAAATCGTCCGAATGTCAGTCTTGTTTAGCAATATGAACTTTTTAAACGCCTAGTCCGTGGATTTGCTCATCGGGCTGCCCTTCCAGTTTGCTCAAAAACAGTTTTCGGGTGTGATACGGAGCTCCTAAAGTGAAGAGCCCCAGAAAGAAGATCATGGAACAACACCTCTATCGTAGCATGGGTCGTCAGTTTTTTGGGATATAACAGTATAAAAAAAGCCCCTCGAGCGAGGCCACAGAAAATATGAGGTGCATCCCTAGCGCAGCACAGCTCGAGTTACACCTCAATACCTCAAACATTCCATACATTTCCGCCGAGAGTGGTACCTGGTGGGTAAATAACGCCACCACCAGCTACCGACCATGCACAGCAGTCAACTACCTGGCGTTCTTTCGGACGCTCGCCGGCAAAAAAAGCATCACCAGAAAAAACCGAACATATGCCGAATGTATACCGAACACAAGGAGAAATTTCAGCACCACCTGCCGACGACGCGCAGAGTCAACGCTTTTTTCCGGCGCTCGCTGGCTGAGAAAAGTACCACCAGATGAAGTCGAACAGATGTCAAACGTATACCGAATACCGTACCGAATACATACCGAATACCAGGTACATGGTCAAAACCGAACAGATGACGAATGCATACCAGATACGGTACCGAATACAAACCCAATACCTGATACACAGGGAGCAACTCCCCGCGATACAATCCAGGGCTGGCAAGAGAACATAGAAGTAAATTCGCGAGGCCCTCCGTAAACAGCGGTGGCTACGTCTGGAGCGCCCGAAAACAAAAATTCGAAGTACAACAGTAGCCCCCGACCTCGCAACCGATGTAACCTGGGTCTGCGTTTGCAGCAACAAAGCTCACCTTTCCGTGGGGTCTCTAAGGACCACGACAACCTTCAGCTTAGGAATGGCGACCTTCAGCCTATACGGTGCTAGTGGGGAGGCCAGGTACCCGGGTCCAAGCTCTCCAGCCACAAGCTACGAACCACCCGGTTGCCCGGAGAAAAAAGCGATGAAATATGAAACAGGGAGGGAGCGATGGCGAGCAGTGTGGCGCGGACCGTAGCCGTGATTACCGCGTCGGTTAGTTATTATACCGTTGCTGCTGCAATAATCCATGTGCACGTTGGCCGGGATTAATGAACCGACTGAGCAGAGAAGCAGAGAAAACCTTCGCAATTTTTGATCAGGCACAGGAGGAAAAAAAAAAAGTCAAGGGCGGATGTGCAAGTGCAAGCACTCTTCGGCCAATCAGATATCGCCCCCAACAACACATGACGGGGGGGGGCAGACATCCAACAGAACGCGACGAACAAATTGAGCGTATATTATATAGGTTACGTGTACAAGGAACCCACGAAGGAACCAAAAAGCCATAAACGCCGCTCTATTTTCACACACCATACTAGGTTATGATTACAGTATTACGGGGGACCATAGCAAAAAGGACCAAATATTGTTGGCAAAAATAGGGAAATATATAGGGTTTGGTGTCTACAGTAGGTCCTATTGTGTCTACAGTAGGTCCTATTGTGTCTACAGTAGGTCCTATTAACTACGGCCCCCCGTAATAGTTATCTGACGCACTCGAAAAAACGTCGGGCAGGGAAATTACGACCCCGTGAGAGGTAGTGAAGTTTTGGGCCCAACAAAGCAGGAATTGCCATGGGCCGGTGGTCCTGGTCGGGCCGGACCGATCTGAAACTTGTCATGGGCCGGGCCTGGCCGAGTCTTTTGAAAATATGATGGGCCGGGCGGGGCCAGGCCCAGGGTTTTGAAAATTTGATGAGCCGGGCCGGGCCGGGCCGGGCCGGGCCGTGACATTTTGAAAATGTGATGGGCCAGGCCGGGCCGCGGCCCACCCTTCGAAAAGTTGATGGGCAGGGCCGGGCCGCAACCCACCCTCTGAAAAATTGATGGGCCGGGCCGGGCCAGGCCGAGGCCCATGACATGTGGGCTCTTTGGTGGGCTGCTCCGCTCAGCCCATGAGGCGGCCTACGTGTTTTCACGGGTCGGCCCGGACTGCGGTCCATGAGATAAGGTGCACTATACCTCTATGAAATACTACTACCACGTCCACCCTGCCCATGAGGCGGCCCACGTGTTTTCACGGGGCGGTCCGGGCCGCGGCCCATGCGATGTGGTGTACCATATACCACCACTACCACTAATCGCCTGGGCTGAGATGCTGCTCGCGGCGAAAAACAGCTTCCACTTTGGTTCGCGGTCCTTGTGCCAACGTCTGAGCAAAGCCTTGACTCCGTTGTGGGTGTACAGAAAAAAACTCCTTGCCGTCAGTGGACGTTCTTGCAATGGTTCGGCCCGGACGGAACCGCCGGCGAAAAAATCGTGAAGTAGGCCCCAGACGGGGGACATCTTCAGAGCGAAAATTGCAGCGACGTTCACCTTCGTGTGCGTCGTTGTCGAGCCGGGAATGAGGACCGCTTGCTTGGGTTTGGAAGCAGCAGGTGCTGCGGCTGCTGCGAGTGTCGCAGTAGCAGTCTCTCTCCGGATGACAGATCGATAGCAGGTGCTGCAGCAGCGGGTATTGCAGCAGCAGGTGTTGCAGCAGCACGTGCTGCAGTAGCAGGTGCTGCTGCTGCTGCTGTGGACGTCGCAGCAGGAGGATGAGGCGGTGGTCCACCAGCCGGGACTGAGAGCCATCGGACCGGGCCGTTGACGGAGCAGAATTGTGTGGGTAGTGGGTATCTGTGCTCGTGGACCGGAAGCAGCTGGCCCAGGAAAAAAATAAATAAATAACAACAACAACAACAACAACAACTAAAACATGTCAGAGTGCACCTTTAGTACGGGACAACACAGGGGCTGGCCTGTGGGCCGGCCAGTGAAATCCACGGGCCGGCCCATTTAGAGCCCGGGCTTCGTGGGCCTCGCTGCCAATGTGATGGGTCAGGCCGGGCCGGGCCGGGCCGTTAAAATTCGAAAATGTGGGCCGGGCCGGGCCGCGGCCCACCAAATGATTTTTTTATCGGCCGGGCCAACCCCCGGCCCGCCCACCAGCGCCGGCCCATGACAAGCCCTGCAAAAAGGGCAAAAAAAAGCTTAGAAAACTCTGTGTTCTTGTTACCAGGTACCTGGTATATATTTGCAGCAGTCTTCTGAAACATAAAAAAACGGATATTTTGTGCAAATCACTTCATCCTCCATTTCCAACTCGGTTGTAATTTTCGGCGAAGCGCCTTCTCGACAACAGGCTCCTGCTATGTGTGATACGTACCAGGTATAATACAAATATGTATGTCTATGTACAAAATTGACTTTTGGGGGGCTTCGGCATGTATTTCTCTTCCGCCCGCGGGTCTTTTCTCGTGCTCTCGGCGGCACGGGCACGCA
>JAYJME010005189.1:0-10317 GCA_036873775.1 Costaria costata
TACTCAATTCGTGCATGGCCGTAGTCGTATGACCATAGACCCTCGCATCCCTACTATGTCGAGACGGGGGGAGGTGGGGAGGGGTACTCATATCATGCACGGCCGTAGTCTTATGACGATAGACCCTCGCATCCCTACTATCCCGGGACGGAGCACGTCCGGTTTTCACCGACCAGGCAGACAATGGGGGTATAAATGACGCATAGCATGAGCCGTCGACGTGAAGTGAGGGTTTGTTTCCGAATCGCGCGCATTAAAAAACTCCCCGGGGTATAATCCTCGGGTCAAAGACAGGAGAATGCAAAGAGAATATCCAATTAACATGTCTTAACTTGAACTATTCATTTAATATGTAATGGTGGGGATAAATACCAAAACTGAAACTTATGATATGTAATATGTCTGCAAGCTTTTCCTTCGGAGCCGTTATTATGAAATACAGTGGTGTACCGTCCGGTTTAAGACTGTCTAGTTTAAGACCGTCTGATTTAAGACAGTCCGGTTAAAGACTGTCCTGGGTTGAAGACCAGGAAAATCGGCTTTTGTCACGAGAAAAGAAGAAGCTACTTGGATCAATCAGTATGGCATAATTTTTTGTCTCATATATGTACTTTTAACGCGTGTGCTGACGTGTTTTGCGTGCTCGACAGGCTCAGAGGCTCTTCACCGCTTCGAGCCGCAAGATGGATCGATGGAGAAACGCCAGAGACGACTCTAAGGCGCAGCTCGAGGGCGAGGGGAACGAGTCCCTGAGCGCTCACGACAAGAGGCAGCTGCAGCGGGTGCGTGATTGCTGACATCAGTCTGATGGTAAATATATATAAAGGTACATGTGGTCCTTTTGTGGCCATATAGATGTCCCTTGCTTTATATCTACAAGCAGTGATAGTGGTCCCCCAGCAATAAGGCGGTGGTGTGGCAGGGCAATATGACCGCCTTATTGGGGGAGGCCGCCTTATTCATTTCATGCTATGAGTGCAGTTCCCCATTGACGAAAAGCGATTTTTACCGCCTTATATCGGGATACCGCCTTATTCAGACCGAATTATTAGGGGGACCCCTACGTACGTACGATCAATCGTGGTAAGCATCTGGTGCATTTTGGCCTTGTGTGGCCGTGTACCTGATATTTTGTGATCTTTTAATATAAGGGACATTTTGACATTTCGTGGCCGTCTAAAGGTCTCTTCTATTTACGGTCATTGGTTGTAAATATATTCGGTACGTTTTTGGACCTCTCATGTTTTCGACCGCGGCGGTCGTAAAAGGTACAAGGTGCATTTGGACCTCATGCGGCCATCTGAGTGTCCCTTATGTTTTCGGTCACTGATGTAACTGTAACGTACGTTTGGGCCTTTTGTGGCCATCTAAATGTACCTTATACCGGTATTTGTTATCGTAAATGTACGGGACGTTTTGACCTTTTTGTGGCTATAACTAGATGTACCTTATATTTACGATCACTGATCTGATCGCGAAAATATATAAGGTACAAGGTTCCCCTTCGGGATACGATGGTTGACTTGAAATCCCGGGGGTGCCGCAAGTTGAACAGCAGGGGCACCATCATCAGGCGTCCCCATTTGCTCGGAAGATTACTGCTGCTTTACACCTGCTTGTATGACAGGATGGGGTTTGACGACGTGCGAGTATGTACCAGGTATGTAATTAATTATCTAACGTTTGGTTATGAAATTTTCGTGGAATTGTTGTCACGATTCCATGTATCTTCTGGTGAGCACTGCTCACACATACGGACACAAAAGCACCGTGGCCAGCCGTGGCTGTTCGAAAGGCCAGAGTGTGGAGCCCTACTGGTGTTGTATCACTGCTGTCGTTGTGTGTACCGCTGCTGTGCGGTTGCTTTTGAAGGCCCGAGGAAGAAGTGTGGGTGTATACCGGTACCGTATCCTCCTCGCCCCTGCGCAACATCTCAACAATGGAATTGCGCCTCACTCGACCCTCTTGAGAGTTTGTGTCCGGTCCTATTTCCTACAGCAGTAGGTCGAGCTGGAAACATAGCACAGACACGCACACACACAAATATTAACCGGCCGCAACCGTCACAAAAGGAAGAGCTTGATGTGCGACTGCTGTTGTGCCGTGGCTGCCACCAAGTAGAGAGCTTGAGAGCTCGAGGGACGGTGACACACAAACAGGCATAATACAGCAGCAGCAGTAGCAGCAGCAGACAGAGCGTATCGACAGAAGTTGTGAGAGCTACGCAAGTGCGGGGAGAGCTTCGGGGACAACAGCAGCACGCTGCCAACTGCCAACAGCAGCACGCTGCTGACTTTATTTAGGGTTGGTGATGGTGGAACTGCTGCTGCAACAGGCTTGGAGCGGACCCCTCTGATGGTGGTGCTGCTTTCACACACACGCAGAAGTGAGGGATGTCGAGAAGGTAGAAGGTTGAAGCGAGCAATGGGGTTTCGAACGTCCTGGGTGGCCTTACTTGATCGGAATCAGTTCCCGCATAAATAGCTATTTCCCCGCAACTTTGAACGCCCATAGCACGCGACACGGTGCCCGGCCGGGGCCTAGACCTGCACTGCAGTTTACACGCGGCTCCCCTGCGTGCCCCGCAGCCGAGAGTGTGATAAACGACCCTCGGCCGCAAGAGAAAAGCTTTTCATATAAAGTAATACAGTATACATTTGGAGCTTTCGTGGGCTTCTGACCATCCCTTATCAGGTACCAGGTATACATTTGCATCACTGATCGTAAATATAAGGTACATCTTATATAAAGTAGTATACATTTGGAGCTTTTGTGGGTTTCTGACTATCCCTTGTCAGGTACCAGGTATACATTTGCATCACTGATCGTAAATATATGGTATATCTTATATGGCGATTTCAATGTACCTTTTTTTTTCGAGGACTAGTTGAAACTATTTCGACCTTTCGTGGCCATCTAAATGCCCTTGAGATTTCCGAGCACTGATCGTAAACATGAAGTACTTTTGGACCTTTTGTGCCGATCAAAAAAAAATGTACCTTATATCTTCGATGGCTAGTTGTAACCACAAAAGGTACATTTGGTCCTTTTGTGGCTATCTAAATGCCCTTTAGATTTCCGAGCACTGATCGTAAATATGAGGTACATTTGGACCTTTTGTGGCCATCTAAATGTACGTTATGTTGTGATTCGTGGTATATCTTTGGACATTTTGTGCCTATCTAAATGAACCTTTTGTTGTTTACGATCGGCGATCGTAAATATAAGGTACATTTGGACCTTTTGTGGCCATCTAAATGTCTCTGTGGTGTTTACTATCAGACTGTACCGGTACAGGCAAAATATGCCGGTTGACGGGTGGGGGGGGGGCTGGAAGGCGCCTCTGTCGTTGATTTGTTGGTTTGTTGGTTGATTGAGTTGTTGGTTGGATGGGTGATTGGTTGGTTGGTTTGTTTGTTGATTGACTATTACGGGGGACCATAGTTAATAAGACCTACTGCTGTACACACAAAAAACGGGAGACCATAGTTAATAGGACCTACTGTACACACAAAAAGCTATATAGTTGCCTATTGTTACCAACAATATTTGGTCCTATTTACTATGTTCCCCCGTAATAGTTGATTGGTTGGTTGATTGGTTGTTGATTGGGTGGTTAGTTGGTTGGTTTGTGGTTGGTTGACCGATGGTTGATTGATTGACTAAAATAGTTGATTGTATTGGTATTGTTGATTGGTTGGTTTATGGATTGACTATAATAGTTGATTGCTTTGGTGATTGTTGATTGGGTGGTTGGCTGGTTGGTTGATTTATTGATTAGGTGATTGTTGGTTGGTTGGTTGGTTGGTTGATTGAATAGTTTGATTGTTTGGTTGGTTGATTCATTGATCGATTAGGTAATTGGGTGATTGGTTGATTGTTGATTGGGTGATTGACTGGTTGATTGTTGATTGGATGATTGACTGGTTGATTGTTGATTGGTTGGTTGGTTTGTTGGTGGGTGGATTTGTTGATGGACCAATTGGTTGATTGTTTGTTTGGTTGATTGTTGATTGGCTGATTGTTGATTAGGTGATTGTTGGTTGGTTGATTTGTTGGCTGGTTGATTGGTTGACTACAGTAGTTTATTGTTTTGGTTGGTTGATTGTTTGTTTGCTTGGTTTATTGGTTGATTGACTAATTGGTTGAATGTTTGGGTGGGTGATTGGCTGTTAAGTTGGTTGGTTGGTGTGTAAGTTGGTCGGTTGGTGGTCTAGGTTTGGCCCGCCAAGGCCTCATTAGACCCCCCCCCCTGAATACACTCCCCCCTTCCCCCCCTCCACCCCCTTCCCTCCCTCCTTTCCTCCTCCAACTCCCCCGTCCCTCCAGCGAATGCCGACGACACGTTTAACAGAGAGTGAAGCAGTGCCCAGCACGCCTTGAGGGCGGCGCGATGACGAAGCTGATGCTCCAGCTGGTCGATATGGACCCGGACATCGTCGTTCCTTCTCTACGATTCCTCCGATTTCAGGTACGGCTACACCCAGCAGTACAAATACTCTCATCAGGAATACCAGGTAATAACTATTTACGGGGGACCTATAGTAAATAGGACCAGATATTGTGAGCGAAAATAGGGAAATATATAGGTTTTGGTGTCTACAGTAGGTCCTATTGTGTCTACAGTAGGTCCTATTAACTATGGTCCCCCGTAATAACCTCAATGTTAATGTTATCCTCTGCTTGCCTTAACTCATGTGTGTCGTATCCCGCTCCTATTCTGTCCTCCCTGTGATTTCTAAGCAGCAACGGGAGCAACGGGTTCGGTCCAGCCATGACCACCGACTGCCACCTACTGCCGCCTACCGCCACGTACTGCCACAGCCTACTGCGACCTACTGCAACCGATCGGATGAAAGCCATGGCGACAAAGCGGAGGGGCGACATGAGCCAAACATCGGACTGGGCTGTGCAAGAGTGGTCGGGTGTGTGGGGGGGGGAGGAGCTGTTTTTTGTTGTTGTTGGGCACGACGGGCGCTCTTTTTGGCAAGAGTGGCAGCTTTTATTTGGCATGGCGACTTGCTTTGTTTGCCAGGGCGGTTGCTCTGTTTGGCATGCTGTTGCGCTGAGTTCGGCATGATGAGAGCTCTGTTGGGCATGCTGGGCGTTTTTTGTGGATCATGACGACTGCTGCTCTGTATGGCATAACGATTGCTTTGTTAGGCATGGCGAGTGCTTTCGTTTGGCATGACGAGTGCTCTTGTTTGGCTTGACGAGTGCTTTTGTTGGGCATGATAAGTGCTCTGTTTAGCGTGATGACTGCTTTGTTCAGCACGATGGCTGCTTTGTTTGGCGTGGTGAGTTGCTCTGTGGGGCATGATGGCTGTATGCGACCAACGTTTGCATCGAACGCAGGACTCGTACTTTTGTAGATAGCCCCATGTGTCTGCACCGCCACCACCACCTCGAGTCAAAGCTGCTGTCTGTGCAGCATATCAAGGGTATATTTTGGTTCGTACCCTGCTCAACATACCCTTGCAACGTATCTTACGCTGTAGAACCGGAGTGCTTTAGAGAAGAGTGAAAGCTGGCTGGGCAACCAGCGGCCGCGCTGTTAGTGGCGCCTTTCGCATGATGCTTTTCGCTTGGTAATAATAATTTCCCTTGGTTTTCCATAGATTTGGGTGGCGCGGGGGGGGCGTGTTTTCGTGTTAAATGTGATACTTGTAGTGCTTGTGGTACTTGCGGTACTCGGAGTATTTGGGTACTTGGAGTGCTTGTTGTCTTTTTGGTATTCTGTATTCGTAGTACCTGAAGTGCTGCTATTAATAGTACTGTTGGTGCTTGTAGTATTTGTGCGTTGAATTACTGCTTTTGGTACCGGTCTTGCTTGTAGTACTTTAGTGCTTGTGGTGTGTACTTGTACGTAGGTGCCTTTGGTACTTTTGGTACGTTTGGTACGTTTGGTACTTTGTAGCACTTGCAGCACTTGTAGTTCTTGCTTAGTGCTTGCAGTAGTTTGTCGGTAGTGCGTTCGACAGGTTACTCTGGCATTGCTTTGCTCTGAAAGGGCCGTGCGATACTCTCGTTGGGCGGAGAGGCATGCTAAGTTTTTTTATGGAACGTGTCAAGTAGCGAGCAGTAGAACACCTCGAGCTCCTTCGACTACCTTGTGTACCTGAGATTTCCTTAGATACCTGGTGTACCTTGGGTACAAGGGGTTACTTTGAGTATATGTGGTTACCTCGGATACCTGGGGTTACCTTGAGCACCGGGGACTTGGGGTGCCTTGGGTATCTGGGGCACGCTGGGTTGCCTGGGGTCACCTTGAGCACGTGGGGTTAATTTGGTACCTTTGGTTACCTCGGATACCTGTTGGATACCTGGGGTTACCTTGAGCACCTGGAGTACCTTGGGTACCTGGGGTACCTGGGGTTACCTGGGATTACCGTAGAGGCCTGTGGTGCCTGGAATGCATTTGGGTTGGGTGGGGAGGCTCTCGTTGCTTACATTCCAGCCAAACGGGGGTTTTGCCTGCGGTGTTGCCTGGCAGGAGTATCGAGCTATACGGTGCCAAGTACGCTCTTTCGTGCGTGACAGAAGTAAACCACTACGGAGGTCCCTAGTAAGCAGGCCCACGGAGCAAGCATCGGCGTGTGTATCGCGGGAATAGCGACGTGAATCTTGGATCCGGTTCGTTTTAAACAGCGTGGTCGGTTATACATTTGCACACCTTGGACAGATCATGATCTAGATTACCTATTTCCACTTGATGATCTAGATCTTTCAGGGCAGATCTATTCCTGATCTGTATGGTCTATAGCTCATGTTTCCGGGTGGAAACCGTAACATCTGCGCGATCTAGGACGTGTTTCCTGGGTTGGATCTGCACTATTCATATTCAGACCCTGCACAGCATCTCAAAACCGCAGCTTAGGGTCTAGATGATCCAGATCATGACCTGTCCGACGTGTGTACGCTTTCGAAAGAAGATGCTACCTTTGCAGTCTTCGGGACAAAATTGGGGAAGGATATTTTCCCCCCTCACCTTTGTGTCCGCACATAAAAAAAGAAAAACAGTTTGCTTGTCTTCGCAGCCGATTGGTTCGGCCGGTGATTTGCTCTGTTGGGGGTTGTCCGAAACGTTCGTTCTTTCGTGCATTCATAGGTGTCACGGGATGGGATGCGTTATATGACGCGATGTGTCGTAGCGACGAAAAAGTATGCCGTGCCAGGCGCCGTCTTGCTGCGCCAGTTGTCTAGTGGGGGAGGGGCGGGGGGTGGTCGCGCCAACCAGTACGACTGTGATAGTATCGTGCGGTGCGCGTGTCGGTCGAATACGTCCTTGCATTGTCTTATGCCTCGGATGCACCCCCTATATTATACCTGGTACCTGAGCAGTTCAGTAGTGTTAGGCTGGTTCGTTTGACCGATGCTGTAATCGTCGTTTGTTTGTTTATTGGCAGTTTTTGGCTCTATACTATAGTCAAGTGAAGCCCCAGAGGGGCTAAGCGTCGTGGGATGCGATGCGATAAGTGCCAAGGGATGAGATGGGGTGGGGTGGGGTGGGGTAGGGTAAGGATGGCTCAGATCCGGCAAACCCAAGGAGATTGAATATTGAGTTGGTTCTTTTTTTGTTCATCCCCAGTGAGTTAGTTTACTTTAGTCAGGCAGTGGGAGTGTGGCTGGTTCTGGTTAGGACTGCGTGCGTTCGTGCTGCTGAAGGTATCTTGCTCCTGTTGAAGTTATTGCGGTATTGTCGAAGCTGTTGCGTTAGTCTATTGTCAAAGCTATTGCGTCGTTATGTCGAAGTTATTGCGCTATTGTCGAAGCTATTGCGCTAGTATCGAAGCTATTGCGCTATTCTCGAAGCTATTGCACTGTTGTCGAAGCTATTGCGCAGTTGTCGAAGCTATTGGACTGTTGTCGAAGCTATTGCGCTGTTGTCGAAGCTACTACGCTATTGTCGAAGCTATTGGACTGTTGTCGAAGCTATTATGCCATCGTGTTCGACAAACGTTGGCCTCCTAGATCGCGAATGTATCTCCACAACGACAGTGGGTACGGGTAATACAGTAGCTATATACATATGCGTAGGTAGATATGGTACAGCAGTAGATATTGGTACAGCAGTAGACTACCCGTATACCAGGTAGCACGCAAGACAACAACCCCCCCCCCCCGCGCCTCCCTGCGATAAATTTCGGAGACGATCTTATCCAAAACTGTGGGGGGGGGGGGGCACGACGAAAATAGTGGCTTCGGAAAATGTATCGTCGAGATATTTCCATGTTAGCATCGCTCGGCGTTTGCGGCCTCGCCGTTGCCAAGAAAACCAACAATGGTTGGAACATTAGCATTCGTCCAAGGGGGTCTCTGCCATGTTGCGCGATACGATGTACGGGTAGATGGCTGTCTCTGGGTGTGCCAGGTTGCGCGATGAACGGGTAGATCAGATGGCTGTGTCTGTGTCTCTCTAGGCGTCACTCAAGGGCGCACGGGAAACTACAGCAGCAGCAGTAGCATGTATGGTAAAAGCCATTTTTACGGCGTTTGGTGCTGCGATATGTGCTGGCATTGTCTATCAATCGTGTCTTGTTACAGAGTGTCTATTGTATCTTATGGACGGTATCTATCGTATGACTTACGTAATGTTGCTGTTTACTAGGTTTACCTATTAATAGCGTCTCTGCGGCGGAAACTCGAAACCCATCGACCTCAAAATACGCCAGAAACTGGTGTACCGGTGTTTTTTTTCGCCGAAAGACCGGTATTTTGGGCACCTCAAGGCTTAACATACCTGGTACCTGGTACTATTTTTAGTGGTGGCGGTCAGTCAAGGCATCAAACCGCGGCCAGTCTGGGCGTCAAATGGCGATCAGTCTAGGGGTCAAACCGCCGTCACCCAAGGCGCCAAACCGCGGCCAGTCTAGGCGTCAAACCGCGGTTTCTTAGCACATCTCGTGTCTGACGTGCCTTGTCACAGTGCCTATCGTGTCTCATGTCTTATGGGCGTTGTGTTTCTTTGTGGGCGTGTCTTAACGGTGTCTTAGCGGTGCCTTGTCCATGCAAAGCGGTAATAACCTATGCAGAACAAGTGATACTATGTACGCGCCTAGGCATGGGTGGTTTGTTATTTGGCTGGTTGGTGTTGCGAAGCGGGGATGGGGAGGGAAGGGTCGTTTTTTTTCCCCTCCCCGATCAAGCAGGACTTTTTTGTTATTTTGGAATTGGATTGGATTAGATCGGATTGGATTGGATGGAAACGTAATATATGTCCCATTGTGTTCCCTTTGTATTCCCCTTGTTTTGGTCGAGACGTTGCGCTTCTCGTGCCATCTCGACGCATTCGTCCATGAAATAAGCGTCTTGCGGAGATTGATGACTACCTAGTAGGTTATAACCGGCGCCCTTTGGTCGCGCAAGGTTTTTCTGCTTGCTGGATGGACTCGACTCTACTTCTGTTTTAGTAGAAGACCTTGCTGATTACTCGGTACGAGTATATAGCAACTACCCACTTTGTCGCGTGACTTATGTAGGCTAGTGGGTAGTGCTAGCATTGCCCACTAGACTTATTGGAAACGTGAATAGTAGGCGATAATAGCGGGTAGTGCTATCGTCTATATATAGGTATTCAACAGGACCATTACTATAAGATGTGAGGATATAGTATAATTCGGCTCTTAAATGTTCTTGTTTTGTTTTTGCGAAGGAGTTGTTTTCGTCAAAATTGTCATTTGACGTTACTCTTGCCCCTTGGCGCCCTTGACGGGAATATTGACGTCCTTGATGGGAAGCCAACAAGGAACTCCCCACACAACAACTGGTATATTTCAGTCTAAAGAGGCGTTGACCGGGCCAAAACTACCTGTAGACCGTCCATCGACATGCTTTGTTTTAGGGGTGAGTTTTTTTCTTTCTTTAGCATTTTTTAGCACGCGCGGGTCGGGGGGTACAGACTGGGACAAAATCCGCGAGGAATGTTATACCTACAGGTCGTGGTTGGCTATTGTAGTGAGTAGAAGCAGTCCCATCTATATGATGGAGTTGGGGTTCATACTAAGTATAACTACTTGCTGAGAAGTACTTTTCCCCCACTGTCTGTCCTCTAGCGAGTGGGAGGAGCAGCTGTGGACCCCACCCCGTGATTGGTTGATTGCTTGTCAGTCTCCTCTTTGTTTTTATTTATTTTTGAATGGAAAATGGAAAATAGCGTTTATTTTGCGTCTGTAGTGAGCTGTCGGGATCCGGGGGAGTTGCATCCCTTTGCATCCCTACCTTTATCGGATTTCGACTCTAGCGTACGGTAGATTTACAGGAGGTATATATGTTACACTGTTCGCTAGAAGGGATGGGGGGGGGGGTACTCTTTGCTTC
>JAYJME010005190.1:0-10313 GCA_036873775.1 Costaria costata
GGGGGGAACCTCGCTGAGGAGTGCGGGAGGGGCATCGGGTGTTGCGGGAGGGAAGGAGGGTGAGACCGAGGCTGTGGAGAGCCTTCGGTTTCGTCTGTTGAATTTGAGGGACGTGGAAGGGTATCGGTTCGGGCTGTTTAAAGGCGGCGTGGCGAACCCGGTGCTGGTTGCTAAGACCACGGAAGCCGTTAAGTTTGCGCGTCCTTTCGAGGTGAGCGAGGTCGATTAATACGACCGCTGATCCCATTGTTCGAATGTTTGACCGTTGATGCCGCTGTTGATAGCACACGACCGTTGATATATACGACCGTTGATACCACCGCTAACACGACCGTGGATGCGACTGTTGATACGACCGTTGATACGACCGTTGATACCACGTTTGATACGACCGTTGATGTTATACGACCATGGACACAGTCGTTGGTACGACCGTTGATGACAACCGACAACCTCTCGACCTACAAGACACCTCTTTCTTACACCTCACGGACTTCGTGTGCTTGCCGTACTGCATTTGTTTTCGTTTGGTTCTTCTTGTTCTTGTCTGATGAATGAAGGTTTTGCAGCTCCATCTGGCTCTGACTTCGGAGGCAGACTCCATGCGCGTTTCGTGGGTGACCGGACACGCATCGCAAGCTCCGGCTGTGCGCTTTCGTGAGGCTGTCTTCGCGGATAGCCAGCCGGGCGAGACACCCGCTGCGCGTTGGCAGGTGGGTGAACTGCAACGCCAGCCTACGAGTAGTTGTATAATCTTGCTGGCGACCCTGCTGTTAGCCCCTGTTATAATATCCCTTTTGCTGCTGCAGACATAGTTCCACACTACTGGTATGTAATTATTAGTCCGAGTACTAGTTTGTGCCCGAAGATGTGGATGCAGTTTAATTAAAACAGGTTTATGGACTATGTGCTATGTACTGCCAGTATGTATACTTTGTAGGTCAACAGGGGTTAGACTAATGGGGGTAGTACTGCTGTATAGGCAGTAGCCAGCATGTTGACCGACGCGGCTGTTGTCGGCGGCTTGCCAGCTGTGCACGGTAGAAGCAGCGTAGCCTTTTGCGGGTTCGTGTGGGTTGTTGCGGTGCTTGGGGGTCTTTTGTTCTTCAAACCTTCAATATCAATGTACCCGAATGCCGAAACGGTTATGCGTACAACCTACACACGTTTGAGCTGTCCTTGTCGTCTACCATCTCAAGCCCCCGCGGCTGTGGGGATGTGCCCATCGAAATGGTGTTGTTTGGAGAATAATGTATGCTGCATGCTAAGTTGTCACCGACGTGTCCCGACGAAATAACGTTACATATCCACGGCACTTCCATGACGGCACTACCGTAAATCGCCGCTGTGGCCCCACCTTCAATGCTGCTCAGCTGTTCTGCTGTTCTGCTGGGCTGCTGCTCTGCTGGGCTGCTGCTCTGCTGTTGCTCTGCTGGTACTCTGCTCTGCTGTTCTACTGGTCTGCTGCTCTGTGACACTACCCGGTGTTGTTTGCCCGATGTCTGTTGTCTCCTGTCTACTCTTCTCTCCAGGAAACTCTGGCGGAGTCGTCCTTGTCGTACGGTCGAGCGGATATGTGCGGTGCACCCGCGACCACGAAGGGTTTCCACGACCCCGGACTGCTGCATTCGGCCGTGCTCACGGGTCTCATCCCCGGAAAGCCGTATGAGTGAGTTCCTTTGCGCCGTCACTTGCTTGCCGTCAATTCAGCGAAGATTATGATATCCGCTACAGAACTGGGAGTCTTGAGTGTCAGCGTTGACCACCGGACGTTGTGATTGATCGCCAGATGGTGTCCGGGTTGGTATCTGCCGCCCCTTACGATGGGGTTCGTTTCTTGGCGTTGTCCTCAAAGTTGTGGTGTAGTGGAGTAGATGGCTCGCCGTCGCATTGTTGTGAGCAGGGTGAAACGAGGAAGCTGTTCTGAGGGCGAAACGAGATGCAGCCGTTGTAACCCCCAATCCATGCCATGGAATGCCAGGCCGTGTTGCCTCCTGTTCCCTATTATAGCGTCGGGTTAGGAAACGGTCACACCGCCACATTTTTATCCGTGCCCTGTCTCACCTTTCTGCTCAAGGTCACCCTGTGCGGATTACCTTTCAGTTTTGGGAGTCTGGAAGGAAAGTCACACACCGTTTTGTTCTGTGAGTTTATTTGTTTTGCAAACATTACCATTAGTACGCATTACACCTACGCCTCACGGTCGTTCTTTCCACCTTTACACGTCAGACGCTGCAGACAGCCCCGGCACACCGGCCAGTAACCTTAACCCCTTCAGAGCCGGAAATGGGTGTTGGGGACAAAACTGCTTGGAAATAGTGTGGGATACTTTTTAGGGTACCAGAAGGGTTTTTTGGAACTGCTTGTAGAGTTCTTGTGCTTCTACTTCTTCTTTGGTAATCTACAAGAGATAACTACATCTGATCTTCTTCTCCTGCCAGCTTTATGGCGGCCCCGCACGCAACCCATCCACCCACGCGAGGCAAGCAAGCCCCGTTCACGACTTGACCGATTACGGTTATCGTCCAGCTTCAACCACCCCGCAACAACCCCGCCCCCTCCGCTCCGTACCGCTTCCCGGTGTGCCTTGGTGTGTCATGTTATGCCGTGCTGCGCGGCTTTGTATGCCGTCTTATGCCATATCAGGTACGAAGCAGGTGACGTGGATGCTCAAGAGTGGGGTGCGCCGGCTTTCTTTTATGCACCGCCGGCCCCCCGCTCCTTCTCTTCGTCCTCCTCCTCTCCTCCTCTTCCTCCTCTTCCGGCCTCCCAGTCGCTCGAGCGGCTCGGCCGCACGACAACCCCGATTGCACCCATCGCGGGCTCCTCCCCTTCCGAACCTTCTGCTAGCGCTAGCGGCAGCGACAAGAGTGCCGAGGTCGAGGGCGAGAAGGCGACGAAGACGGCAACGAAAACGACGGCGGCGGTTGTCTCTGGGGAGTGGGGCCCCGAGGCGGTAAAAGTGGCCATTTTCGGTGACATGGGGACGGCGGAAGTCGACGGTACGCTGGACGCTGGACACACGAACGAACCGCCGTCTATCCGCACCGTGGGCATCCTCAAAGATCAGATCGGGTCGGGTGCACAGCCGGTCGCCGGAGGGGCGGGGGGGGGTGAGGCCGGGCAAGGGGAACAGGCGGCCCCGGAGCCGCAGCTGGGCTTGGTTCTGCACATCGGGGACTTGAGCTATGCGAGAGGGTTCGATGCGCAGTGGGATGAGGTGAGCCGGGTCCTTTTGTATGTGCTTGTTTGTTTTGTTTTTGGTGAACGAGTGCTTACGGCTGTGCAGCGCTGTTCGTTCGGGTATACCCTAAATGTGTGGCATGCTGCCCTGTGCGGCTGAAAGGAGGGCCTGCGTTTTGTGTTTTGTGTTACTCTACGAGAGTGCTCTCGTTGGTGGTCAGCGCTACTTACAGAGCTACGGCAGTGTAGGTCTGTTATACAGGTGAGGTTTGCGCGAGAGAGGGTGGGGCGTTGTTGTTGTTGTTGTTGTTTTATTTTATTTCATAGTTTGTTCGGAGATGCTCAAGCCCTCCACCCCCATCACTGTGGGGAGAATACCGGCAGGCAAACTTAGTTTGTTCCCTCGCCCGCCCTTTAGCCATGCCGGCATCCTGTCCAAGATGCCGGCATCCTGTCCAAGTACACGCTTGAATTGCCCAGCTCTCTCTATTTCTCTGGCCGACGGTCCATTATTTAGCGTCTTGCTGCCCCGTTTAGTTAATTCCGAGGTCGTTTGTATTCGAGTTTCCCCCGCAACTACTGTTGAAACGAAAGCCGAAAAAGGGCGTAATGGAGGAGTGTGGTCTTGTTTTTTTATTTATTTATCTTTGTAGACATACTAGTTATAAAGCTAACCTTGCACGATCATATGACCATAAAATATGCATGTATGGAGTTTTCCCTGTAAGTTTTTGTTCCGCCGCGTGCATGCCGCCTCCGTACCCCACCTGCAGTACATGGACCAAATTGAACCCGTGGCGTCCAGGGTGCCTTGGATGGTTGGCGTGGGCAACCACGAGCGAGACTTCCCCACCGCGTCGAAATCCACTGCCCGGCCCGACCTGTCGTACTTCACCGGGACTGACTCCGGAGGGGACTGCGGCGTGCCCACGGCGTTCAGGTGGCGGCTGTTTTCTTAGCATACTCATGGAATTTATGTTCTCTTACTTTCTCATTTTAGAATATATATTTTTTAAAGTAATATCATTTTCTTCTTTTAGAAAATTATTTCCTTATTTTAGAAACTTAGTTTCTCATGTAAGCACCTTATTTTCTGGTTTAAGAAACTTAACCTTAAGCCAGTAACACTATACTTCGTTATCACTACAGTACGATAGGTGAAGGTCTTTCCGCCGCTCTTGCGCTCTAGAAATACGACCAGGTGCCGATATATATGGCTCACCAAAACAACGGTTTGGTTAATCCGCTCGATTGATAGTTTGAAGCGACAGGCAGTAGTGCCGGTTGCTCCTATCTATGCACAACCCTGGAGCACTGCACTTGGTAGTCTAAATTACTCTACATTAGAGTAGAGTTACAGTACGGCATATTCCTATTGTTTGAGCTTTAGGTACATGTCTTGCAGACACCCCCCCTACTTAAGATTAAAGCCTTGCTTTCCTTCAACTGGCTTTTGTAGTTGCACATGTGCTGGCCCTTACAACTTAAATTCCCGCCCAAACTCTCGTTAATACCCCACGCCACTTTTTTCATGTATTTTGTCAGGTTTCTCATGCCTGGGGAGGCGGGCGAGGCAATGAAGGATTCCCCCTGGTACGGCTTTGATTTCGGACCGGTCCATTTCACGGTCATATCCACAGAGCACGACTTCACGCCAGGCTCTAAACAGGTGTGCCTTGCTCTATGCCTCGTATCTCGTACATGATAAATATGATGGTGATGACGATGATGATGGTGATGATGATGATGCTGATGCTGATGATGATGGTGATGATGATGGTGATGGTGATGGTGATGATGATGATGTTCTAACATTAGCTCTTGTGCTTGATAGCAAGCAGCCTGTGGTCACACACCAGGCAACAAAAAAACGTCCCGATGCAAGAAAACACGCGCAGCAGTATCCTGGTACAACACAATACGTGCACCGTAGTACCAGTACGCAAGAGGACGATACTGCGGGCTGTGGTATACCATCCCGCATCATTTGCAAACCAAATAATACATACGTACGGTAACCAGCCCTCCGTTTTCTGTTTGGGTCTGTCAACGGTGGGATCACCTCCAGTTGTGTTTTCTGACGGAGGAGGGCAGCGCAAGTGCTTACCTATCAAGCGGTGCGGTGTGCGGTGGGCAATTTTCCTCGCGGGGTACAATTGTGTGACTCGTGGTACCCTGCTTACTTCCTGCTGCATTCTACTCCTGCCGGAGGAGTTTTGCTATTAAGCTTGTTACCTATGATATCAATAAGGTTGTTGTGCTTCTTACCGTCGATTGGTTTTGCGCGGGATGACAGCTGTTTTCCTGGCGCAGGCTGAAATGTAGACGGAAACCGTACTAATGCCGCGAGTAAAGAAAACACCTGCAGGGTGCTGTCGTATATCATCCGGTCATAGTCGTTGATGTTTTTTTTTTTTTCAGAACGTGACGATGAATTGACCGCGGCAAACACGCCTCCCCCCCCCACCCCGCCCCACCCCGCCAGCACGCCTTCGTACAAGGGGACCTTGCCAGCGTGGACCGCGCCAAGACTCCGTGGCTTGTTTTCGCGGGACACCGGCCGATGTACGTCAACAGCGGGGGGGAAGGGGCTGGAGACTGCGAGGGTGCCGCGGCCTTAGAAGAACACTGCTCGAACGACCAGCCGGTGGCGAAGTTGCTTCGCGAGTCGTTTGAGCCTCTGTTCATCGAGCATCAGGTATGTCTGCAGCCTGTAGCGCTGCTGTCCACGCCGCTGTAACATGGCTTATTAATAGTTGTTTGCTCGTTTGGAAGTGGACATGTTCGGGGCGAGAAGGAGTAGTCGCGAGGGAAGGACTAGTCGATGGCGGAGTGCTCCGTTGGTCCCCCGACTATTGTAGTTCCGGCGGCAGTGTACTGGTATAGTATAGTGGATGCTGTCAGTGTGGAATATGGTATGGTGTAACTCTCTGATGACGCCTGGTGGTGTTGATCCTGGTGATGTTTTAATGTTTTAATGTTTTAATGTCGTCCGTGCAAAACATGAAACGAATCGAAGTTTTTGCTCACAGGTGATGGAGAAGGGAACTCGATGTCCGACCGATAGTAATAATTGCCGGCTAGCGGTGGCAGTAGCAGCAGTAGTAGTAAAGGTAGAGTATGACAGCAGTAACATTCAGTAGTGGATACATTATCCTCAGAAGAAAATATTCGCTTCGAACCACCGAAAACAACTAAAGGACAGAACGATACGTACGTACAGCGTTGGAAGGTAACGAGGCGGTCGTGCTTACTGCGAAGCTTACTGTGAAGGAGGATATTCGTTTTTGTGGGGCGAGATGTGCAGCAAGCAAATATGTTTTCTCTCCTTACCAGCCCGCGAATGTCGGGCGGAACGGTTCGCCAGGGCCGCGAGCTTTGTTTTGGTCTGTTTTGGTCGGGGAGATACGAGGTCAAGGGCGCCGCAGCGCCACATGGATTAGTGCGCACTAAACCATTATTAGTAGTTTGTGGTGTCCGTTCTAGCGTTCGTGCTTCGAGGTGAACATGTAAACGCAGGACAACCGAAATCCCTCCTTACATAATAGCAGACCTCGATGGGCGCTCTCAGTTTCCTACCCCCCCCTTCGCTACGATTCTGCCCTTGATGTGTACCAGTACTCCTGGCGGCTCCCAGGCCCCGCCTCGATCACCCTGCTCCCCCTTCCGCTCTCTGACCCCCGCCTGGCATACCCTGCCTCCCACATCTCATTTTTGGAACAGGTTGACCTTGCTGTGTGTGGGCACCACCATTCCTACCAGCGTACCTGCAAGGTAGTAGGAGAGGTCTGCAAGGGGATGTCGTCGCAAGCCCCCCTGGAAGGAGGTGAAGCCTACGTGGCCCCGGTGCACGTGGTGCTGGGCATGGCGGGCATGGGTCTGTCCCAGAACATGGAGAGTCCGAAGCCTGAGTGGGTGGAGTATGCGACGGACCGCGAGTTCGGGCTCGGGATGCTGGTGGCGGATAGGACGAAGCTAAAGCTTTCCTTCATTCAAGATACCGACGGCCAGGTGAGTTTGTTTTTGTTTTTGTTTTTGTTTTTGTTTGTTTGATTTTTTTTTGGATGTTTTCCGCGGCTCTGTATACCTTTGGACCCGGGAATAGTTGTATTTTTGTGTTGTATTCTGGCGAGCTTGCCGAGTTGGCAGGTACTTGATATGATACACCCACTCTGCGGTGACAATAGCAACGTAGAAGCGCTGGCTGATTGCGCCAAGGGGTTTCACAAAACAGCGAGAGTGGTTGATGGCAGCAGACCTTGGCTCCATCACCCGGTAGGAATGGTAGCAATGGTAATGGCAGCAGCATTCGAAGCGTGGCCGTGGCAATGACTGTTGTACCCCTAAATCAGATGGCTGCGCTAAGTGAACACCTTCTGCGGGTTTGATGGGACGCCACAATGTATTGATAAATGAATTTATCCCCGTTACGTGAAAGTTTGAGAGTGTGGGTAGTGTTTTCGGCTCTCGGTTAATATCGCAGGTCGTATTTATTGAATGTTTTTGCTTGCTAGGAATATAGCTCAAAACTCGTACACCGCTCTTGTGCTTTATCCCTCCCCGTTCACCTTAACTGGCGCGGCAGCGTGCAATGTAGTTTTACCAACGTTTGGATTATGCAAGAACCTTATCCCACCCACAACCAGCACGCGACCGCCCTAAAAAAAGCAAGAACGAGACAAGTGGCGTGAGGCGTTACATCGCAGTATCAGAAATCTACGCTTTTAATTTGTATGTATTGCGCTCGAACTGTTTCATTTGATACAGTAGCACGCGCCTTTTTTAGACTGACGTTGCATCGTTGTGCCGGAACATCCAAAATCGTTCATGAGAAGGGATTGGTTTTTTATTGCCGCTGTTTTCGACGCCTGCTTCTGCTTCTGCTTCTGCTGCTGCTGCTGCTGCTGTGTGATGATGTCGGATTCGCATTCCAGATGGCGGACGAGATGATGCTCACGCGTCCTCCTTCCGGAGACTTCGCTCCTCATGGTCTTCATGAGGAAATGAGCGAAGAAGAAGCTTTAAGTTTAGCGCACGACAGGTTGACGCTTGTGTCTGCTGCCAATAATGGTAGACGATATCGCGACGATGAGGACGAGGAGCACAAGTGGAGACGAACAAAAGAGAGAGCGAAGCTCATCGGAGCTGGGAGAGCGAGGCGATCGAAGCGTGTCCACTAGCAAGGCCTGCAGAGCGACCTTCACACAGCCCAACGTTGCCGTGAGATGGATGTGCGGCAATTTATTTTATGCTTGTGCCAGGTATACTGTAGTATAGCCCTATAAATAGTACTAATACATAGTAATTGCTCTGTTAATTGAACGGCACAAACGGCACACGGGATACGTCGTACATGGTTGAAGGAGCTATCATATACGTACTCTGCTTGCTTTGGTGAATTTGGGTTTGATCACGCAGCAGCGGATTGTTTGACGGACTGTTCAGCGATTTGCGGGCGCGGGGGAGGATGGGCCTTCGTATCTCGCTTTTGTTTTATGCTTGGTAGTACAACTAAAAGGACAAAAGACGCGTGGCCTGTGCGATCGAAGATTTCGTCGAAACTTGTGTCTGCAAAGAACGCTGCGTGAGATACTTGCGTACTTCGATCGCGCGCTACGAGTTTGATGTGTCATGATGTTTTGATCTTTTTTTTACAAGCCTAAGACTTGTGTACCAAGATTGATGTGATGATACATGTGTTTTGTACTGGAACCCGGTATGTAGGTAGTTTGCCGCGCAGAAGACGGCTGGGCTGCCCTATGGTTCTTGGGGTTTTCGTTAAGATCTCGTTAAGACTTCGTTAAGAGTTATCGTTCACTCGTAGTAGATGGGGGTGCCGTACCCACGAGTTGATCGTCCTTTTTTGTTTTTTCCTTTTTTTTTGTTTTCTGTTTGGCTGTCAGGGTTTCGTGAGGTGTAGGCTTTTCCTCAAGGGAGGGGGGGGGCACGCGCCTCATATGGTTGGTTGGGACACAAACGCAGAAACTGATTATTCAAAGCATGTCTATATACAGATATCACATGACGGTGTTGGATGATGACTGACCTGGCCTGGTGTAGGACGATGGTGGAGGGCACGGAACGTGGTTTGGGTTGAACGTGGCGTGGGACATGGTGGGGTGTGTAAGAACCAACCAAATTCCGTGGGACTCACAACATCCGGTCTGACTGCAGTTGCCGCACTACAAGAAACGACAAGCAGCGATTGCTTCAACCATATGAGGCGATTGGTTCTGTTTGGCGTTCGTAGCACACCGACTGGTCGTTGTCATGCTATCGTTCATACTGCTGTTATTAGTGTGTTTTTCGGCGGCTTTTGGCCGGGAACATACAGCAGTGTTGAATGTTCACCCTTTGCTCTACACTTTCTGTACGTTCGATACGAAGTACCAGGTGTGGATACATTCCGTTAGCGGGGCTTCCGCCCCTAAAAGAGAAAAATTCTTCCCCCAGACCAATCAAAAGGGGTGTGTGTGACACTACTGCAAAGGTCCAGACATGCGCGCATTTCTCCCCTCAACCAATCCCTGATGATTCCGCACCTGCTGCGATGGATGTCGATAGCCGACACGCACACAAGGGGCCTGCACCAGCTCCCGGCTTCCCTGGCGCCCTGTACGTTGAGTCACACGACCCGCCCGAACAGACTAGGTACTACTGGTGATGCTGAGACTCGCTCGTTGTCTCTGGCAATAACTAGTGCAGAATTTTCGCACATACCATCGTTAAAAAAACGGGTATTTTATGATAGGGGTAGAGCGGCATTGTCGAGGCCGGTGCTCGCGGCTGCCAGTGGGCCTCATAAAAAACTGGATTCGTCCTCTTTTCGGGCAGTAGGTCCACACCGACCGTCGTGCATGCGCACATGGGCGTTGCTGCCGTTTCGGCTTTCACAACATTTTGAAGTTTTTTTTGAGTCGGAACACAGCTGAAGAAACACCAGGGCAAGCTTCGTACGAGCTCACACGTTTTAACTCCAGGGGCCCACATCCTCCACGCAAAACTGCCTAGGTCGCAGGGGATTCGTCTACCTACCCCCGCTTCTGCTGTTGATTGAGGCTAATCCCGACCGGCCGGCGGATTGATCGGCGAATGGATGCGATCACCAGCCCTGTCAACTGCTCCTTCAG
>JAYJME010005191.1:0-10313 GCA_036873775.1 Costaria costata
GGTATTCAATATGAGGTTGTGCGTCGGTATCAAAGGGGTAGCGACCTTGACCTCTAGAACTCGTCCAATCCTTTGGGGATTTGCAAGTTAATTAATGCACCTGAACTGGCCCTTTGCCGTTTTCCCAACACGCGGCTTAGCTTCAACGCGCAACACACAAAACATGCCAGATCCTTCTATTGCACAAGAGCCTGTGGTGTATTGAAGTTCGGTCCGTGAGATCAGACATACACTTTCACTTGCATGGGACATTTCAACCTATTATTGTGGACGTCTGCTGGGTGTGTGTGGGTCGTAAGAGCTCGAACCCCAGCAGACTCTCGGAGGCTAATACACAAGCCGCGGCCACTTGTGCCGTGCTGTTCGGTGCGATGAAAATGGGCACCCCCGTCAACAGCATCCTTCGGCCGAGCTCGATAACCTTGTAGCAGAACAAATCGGGGCCTGGGCACGAATATGAGGCGATACGATATGTTTTAGCGTTTGACGTACGTCCACATACCAATGGCCACCCATGAAGACACGGTCGCGTAGTCGTGGGGTACGGGCGCGATGTTGGGTCAGTTGGATGACTAAAGATGCTGCGATCCGTTATCGCCGACCCACGTGATACTGTACGCTATTCCGAGGAGAAGCGTGCTACGATAGAGGTAGCACTTTTTGACTTTTTTTGTTTCTGAATGACGGAGATCCTTAACCCAAACTCGTCAGGGTGTCACTCTTGTTTTGCAATATGATTGTTTTTATACCTGGGCCATGTTTTTTTTCATCGGGTTGCACGTTTGGTTTACTCCAAACCAGCATGTGGGTGAAGTACAGAGCTTCTAAAGTGAGGAGCCCCAGAAAAAAACAGGTGCACCTCTATCGTAGCATGCCTCGGGAACACTCGAATGTTTCCACTCTCAATTAAACAAATTGGATGCACGCAACACGAGACACGCGGGAACCCTTTCACGGAATATGGAAGGCAGGGTCCGGTTAATAGCAGCACCTGAACATATATGAGGTACCGGATATCAGATACTCTTCCAAGCCTCACCAAAATCCTTCCACAGAAACATGAAGGGGGTTAGCTCCGGGTGTTTCCTTCGTGCCGTTACCCGTCCCTTCAACTCTTGCAACTGCTGCAGGGACAAGTCGTTCTTGGTCGGGCTCTTTGACACGGCACAGAGTAACAAAGATAACATACGGACTCGTTGAACGGGGTCAGCTCTCGTAGTTGTCTCGTCGGCTGCCTCAGCCTCGGACATGGCGATGGCGTGTATACGGGGGTTGAGCAATTCCCGTTTTCTCCAGAGGATGATGACGTACAGCGCAGGGATGCCGATTGGGTACACCTTCGCAGCGGAGACACAATGTTAACGTTGGGAAAACGTTTCGCTGAAGAAATGTAGATACATACCACGCAAACCCTCGCCTCCTACATGTACCTCTGACACACGAACAACACGCAGCCACCCATATTCCGCACGGAATTAAGTAAAATAGGCAAACCCGTACCCCCACACGGTATATTTCCAGCACCCTTACCAAGTTCATGACCATCGCGTAGCCTTTGTAGAAAGTGTGCAAGCTCGATTCACAAAACAGGCTGTAATCTGCCCTGAGATAGCGTTTGCTGTCCCCAACGGTGGTATCGCAAGCGAAGGTCTTGAACACCGAAGTAGACGCCGAGCTAAACACCTGAAACTCATGTCACGGAAGGTGGCATTAAATATCCTATGTTTGAAAAATGTGTAGTGGCCTCCCATATGAGCCCGATACAGTCTAACAAGAGCTCTACATTTAGATCACAGGATTCCTCCAATGCAGCATGTTTGCATGCTGTCGGCATGAGTTGCTACCGGGACAGACACACGTCAGCCAGTTGGTTACGAATGTACTTGGTCCCGGTAGAAACACAATATATACGAAATTAAAAAAAATGTAGCTGGCTGTGTTATGGCTCGCCCGGTCAGTTTTCCCCTCATGTCTGATAGAGCGTTACATTATTAGCCCAAATGCCTAAAGTCCGACGTGAACAGATGCATCCAAGTGCTAGGCATCGTTACCGATGACACGGTTCCGCCCCGACTCTTTCGAAAGACGCCACTTTGACAACCAAACCTTACTATTAATAAGAACGTTAGAAGTAACCCCGCTGCTACATGCCTCGACCAAGCAGCCCTCCGTGTGGCCGTACCGACCACCGCAATCCCCACCCTACGCATAGCCATTTGGTAGGTCAACTCCAGCCCGGCTGCCACAACTAAGGGCGTCAGCGTCTTAGCCAGTAGACTTGTGTAGAAGTTCATAGATGGTAGGACGCATGTGGCCCATACAATATGCCCTACGTCGTAGTTTAAGACGTTGATCCACGACAGGATTCTGGAGTAGAACTCCGGGAAGTCCGCCCCCGTGATGTCCAAGAAACCATTGAGGGTCTGCCATATCACCAGCAGGATCTTGAACTTGCGCAGCGGCAACCGTGACGCCCAGGTCGCAATACCGGTTCTACTTCCACAGCACTTTGACGCGACTCCGTCATTCGGCATCAATCCTTCTCACTCAGTAACTTGCGCCCCGCCTACCGCTACGCCAGCTACGGTGAATAGCCTTGCGTGATGCTTGCCAGGCGTCCCCACATCATCACCGTGACTCCCCAGCAAATCAGGCATCGTAACACTGTCCCTGGCCCCGACAACAGGGTTAGAAGGCCAAGCGTAAGCCGTCTCAGCATCGCCCGGCCCAGCACGTGTCCGCCGTTATTCTACACTGTTGTGGCCGGTCTGGTGGCCGCTGGCACAACGTTGATTTTCCCGATAAAATTCAAGCGCAGGGTGGATCATCCTGATGCCTCTTTTGCGATAGTGTACAGCAGCTTCTGCCTATGTGTATGCGATACCGACCAACGACCGGATGCCTTGCTCGCCATGAGCTCATTTGGAGTCACGAACCTGCACACAGTGTCGACAGTGTCAAGACCTCCTACCAGGAATACCGCTGCGGTAATCGCTAGCAGTAGCACCACCACCACAGAAATAACGACTCCAGCCCAGATGAGTCGTTGGCCCCCGGTGTTGTCGCAAGGGTGGCAGGCGTTGCTGTTTCCTCTTCCATACCCTTCGGAGCAAACGGCACAATAGGATACAATCCACGTGCAACAAAATGGGATCGTAGGGGTTACATTGATTCAGCGGCGAGATAATGTGGAACCTTCTTATTAGGTGTCGTCAAGTTGCGTGGCCACTCACGAGGAAAGAGGTTTGTTATTTGCAAATCAAGGAACTTATCGCATGCATGATACTGGGTGATCGAATGGAACTGCGGCCGGAACGTTCAGGGTCGTTACAACGCAGGACCACCTCGCGCTAAGTATTGGCTGTCAGAAGACTCACATGGGCCGCGGTACACGGATTCGCAGTAGTCGCCCGCGTTCAGTACTTCCGCCGCTCCCATGCACGCCCCTAAATCATCAAATTTGTGCACCACCAGAGACTCTCGCCCCAACCGCCAGTAGCCCTGCTGGAGAGGCAGCGAGGTCGACGTAGCTCCCGGGCTAGTGCAATTCACCCCTCTCCCATTGCCAATGGAAACGCACGGCTCACACAAGAAGCCATTGGCTTCCGCAACCATCGGCTCGGCGAACTTGTACGCCGAGCACAGATAGAACGTCGATTGCACCTCCATATGTTTCATCCCGGCGATGGAGCTCGAGTTAGTATCGCCCACGGACTTTAGGCTGAAAGTACTCGTCAGGCCCCCGCCCAAGTCCTGTGTTGCAGCGGTACCGGTGACCTTAACCGTTGAGTTGCCGCCAGGAGGCAGAATCCCAAGCTCAGGTATTTGGCCTCAAATGCCAGGTCCCAGATGGCGCACGTGGTCCCGTCTCCCGCTGACAACCCCACCAGCTCAACAACAATTGTTTGGGCTCAAGCATACAATCGCTACTGTAGAACGGCTCCTCTGGCGATGCTACGCTGACGTTGCGGCGCCTCCAAAAGCCCCGGAGGCCCCATTGAGCAGTGCTGCAGCGAATACGAAATGTGCATGTTATGGAACTCCCTACCGACGATGCTTGCAGCGATTCCGTGTAACGCCTTCCCAGTGACACGCGTTGGGACAACCCCTGGTGATGAAGACACCCCGGTGTCCATTGTATGCTATGAAAATGATTATCGCAATTCCAGGCAACGATGGTGATGACACCCCGGTGGTTCGTACAAATGGTTATAATGACGATCGCGATCCCAGGCTATGCGTCGCTCCCGTGGTCACCGACTAAAAACCTCCTTGCTTCAGGGGTTATGCGGTATGTTAGGTATGCTAGGCAGATCGATGTAGACAGACGGGGACTGACACATGTTCATCGTATAATAAGGGGTTACATATAGTTGGTGGCATGTATGATGCGGTGGGAAAAGCCTGCAGAGTGAAATAACGGGTTGTTGGATTTTCTGGTGGGCTTCGTGGAAGCGCCTATTCATTGTGCTATTTGTGCTAAAAATATGATGTGCTTCTGTGTGCTATAGGAGCTCCTTGTGTCTTCCTAAGACCATCGCTGACAGAGATCGTCGCCCCGGCTAAGATACATTCAACACGTTCTTACAACTGGAAGTCGGCGCCGAAGTTGACCTCCAGCTGATCGTTTCTCTCAGAAGGAACGGGGTCAGCGTCGAGAACAAAGTCATAAATCACGCCGCCCTCCTTCGGGTGCGACGCTCTCTGCTTGTAACAGTCGGCGTCGTTGTAATAAGTGGTATTATGAAGCGAAATGAGAGTTTTCCTTGTACTCACTGTCTTTCCTCCACGCTTCCTGTTGTTGCCCTGAAAACGTTTGCCCGGCTTGATATTGGTCTTGCCAAGCAAGGCGCAGTCGATCATATAGCATCCCGCACTATTGCGCGTGTGGCAGACTTTACTATTCGGGTAGGGTGCTGATTCCATCTACATGGTCGCATCCTCCAGGTGAAAAGCCCGCCCTTGTTCTTGTTCCGAAACATGCCGTCCAGGTACAGATGGCGCAGGGTAACCTTGATCGTCGGCAGGTGGAGGTCGGGGCCCTTGTAGATTGCTGGTTTGATGTCCCTGTACCTCTCCGAAGGTCTTGTACAGTGAGTTCCGTGAAGTGACCTCTCGGTGATGCCTTTTCCTCATGACGGTAAGCCGACTGCGCAGATGTTTTGCCAGCATGATGTAGTGGTCCGGGTCTTCTTCGCCCGGTTCCATGATCGTGTCGAAGAGTGCCACCTGCAATACTTGGATGGTCTCGCTAGTGATCCGGAGGTACTTGTCGTCCGGATCGGTGATCGACGTCTGCTCATTGGCACGAGTTTCGCGTTCGTCGTATGCGTGAATGGCCACCAGGAGTGCCGCCGCCTTGTCAGTCACGAACTACATAATCGCACATAGATCCTGGCTGGCGTCGTCGAGTGCAGCCTGGCATTGTGAAAGGGTATCCACCAGGGCGTACAACAACCCAGGTGTGAACAGCGGTGCAGGAGAGACGACTCCCGCGTCCCCGCCCACACCCGCATCGTCTGTCTCCTCTGTCGACCTGGCCTGGCCTTCTATCACGGCAAATACCTCCCGATGTTGCATGCTGGGCATGCCGCCTTCCTTCTCATATCGGGCTCTGACGTCCTCGGGGTTCTCGCGGTTACAGGACCTGGTCCCCCTCATTTCGTTGATGGGATTGCTAGTGATATTACCGCCGATGTTGCAGTTTCATATGTTCGCAGTTCTATTATAGAAGTATGCGTGTCGAGGTTCTGTCTCTGTGAAGAGAGATGGCAGAGGTGGCACCGAAGTGTCTGTGAAGATCACTTGTGAAGAAGAAGAAATACAATGTTTGGAAAAGCACTTATGTGGCCACAAGAAAATGAGAGCAAATAAGAGAAAAAGAGGATAGGAGAAAGGAAAGATAGGAGAGGGAAAGGATAAAGCAGGAGAAGCAGGAGTACTCGAGGTGGGGTTGACCGTCACCTGATCCTTACGGAACAATGCCGGTGCTACGGGCAGATGTACTCTGCGGGTTGTCGTACTGGCCGACAGTCCGTCCCATAGTAGCATTATTTGCAATGTTCCCTTTACCGTTCTATATAATGTTCCATGATAAGTATTTTGTCAAGCTAGATACACATTTATTCTACAATACACCGACGGGAAGTAACAAACCGAGTTTCCCCGCATATTGTATTTATCTGCATCTAGAACAAGATACTTAGTGTACTCAGGGTAGTGACATCGAATCAACTAGATACTAGTGGACTGCAGAGTTCTTATTCCAGTATTCTAGTACTCGGAAGTTCCACCTTTCGCCTTGTGCAGTGATGAAGTACATCGTCGATGTACTACGGCGACCCCAAGAAGCTCATACCAGACGTCCGGGGGCGCAAGAGTATGTGGCAGCAGCAGCACCTCGAAACGCCAACGATCCTGGTTGCTCTGTGGGGGGGGTAGACAGTGTTCTTCTTCGCAGCAGCTCCAGGCGGACGACGACATTGCTAGCTCTGCGAAAAAGCTCGAACCAGGTGTTTTCAGAAGTACGAATACGTAGCAGCTCGGGCCTCGGGCGTGGCCGTCACTCCGCGATGGACCGAAGCTCTACGTTGCAGCGTCAAACCCATCGATACTCATCACCTGTTAGCGGAGTGTCGGCATGTGGCTGTGCTGTGGGCGTGCTAGTCCGGGGACTTGGCACGAGCAGCTGTTAGGCGGGCTTGTGAGTTTGGCTCATAGAACAAATACTGGTGGCGCTCTCTGGGCTAAGATGAAGAAAATTAAATCATATACGAGAATCGACGAGAGTCCATGAGAGAAAACGAAAGAAATAAGAAGTGGACAAGGTGGACGCAATCATCCTCGACCAACGTGGCAAGATACACGCCCTAAAGCTAGATGCACACCACAGGTCACTGCACTGACAGACCCGCAGCAATGTTCGTCGAGGCTTGATCATGCAGGTTGGTCACCTACGTACTTTGTGCTATTGCCAGCGTCCCGACTACCCACGACTATCGGCCAAGACTGTTATTCTCCAAACGTTATTGTGTCCTTTACTGTAGTATCACCGCATATTGATGGCTAGTATCAAGAAATATGTATGTAGACGGCTAAATTATTTATGTCGTGTTTGCGTACCAATTGTGGATATGTATGAGTTAACTTCAATAGCACTGCATGCTACTGTGAATTGGCTAGATAGGCTACATACACCCACCAATTCGTCGAAGACGTGCGTACGCTCTTACATACACCCACCACTTAGTCCAAGACGTGCAAGCGCGTGTGCGTACGGACGATGGTCCATGTTCGGAATGGTTTGGCGTCGTCCAGGGATTGCGGCAAATATGCATGCCCTCGCCCTGACGGTTCGACGTCATTCGCACCGCTTCGATACACGTTGTCCTGGTATGCTCTAGTGAGGACCAAGGCATTGTTCGCTTGGTTTACCTCCAGAAGGACGATGTAGAGGTAATCGCTAAAGCATTGGCGTCCATATGAAGGGAAATATGTGGCATGCCATACGCCGACCATACGCATTCCCCTCCATATTTAGTTTACTATTCAATTTCTAAACACAATGTTCAGATGTTCTAGGGTTGTTGTTCCCGCTCCAAACAACACCACCCGGCATCGACAGCGCGCGAACCCGACCTGACCCAAGCCCGCATACCTTGTACAATATATCACGAGACAAACGGTGTAAGGCGTCCGATGGTTAGGCTATTACGCTAACATTTTTTCCGGTACGTAACTCAGTTGGTAATGCCTTCACATATACATAACGCCGTAGGTTCAAGAACCGTACTATGAATATGCCATGCGGAATTAGGCAGAGTAGCAGAGCCCGACTTCCTGCCCGTTTGCTTGTGTTCACCCCCTGGCCATTGCAGCAGAATGGATTGGCTCTACATACACGTACGTAAAACTTTTCCCCGCAACAAGTATCATCGTTCAGTTAATTCTGACCATTATGGCATCTGACGCAGAATAAATAGCGAGAACGTCCAAATAGAGTTGATTTAGGAAGTTCAAGCCAATGAAATGCGTAACTTATTAAAAATATTGACTATGTCCTCTCCTCTATTGAGGGGTCGTGTTGGAGATTAGTGTCTGCTACAGCAGTGATCAGTAGCCATGTAGTATCTGCTAGGCTACATAGCAGTCGTCTGATTAGTTTAGCCGCGTGTACGAGCAGCAGCAGCATAGCTTGTTGCATGACACGGCAGCAAGTAGGAGCAGGTTTGTGCTGAATCATTGCATTTCTCAGATCAGCAGCTTTTAAACAGCAAGTGCGTATTATCCCACTGGACTGCTAGGCTTCATATTTTGTTGAGGAACTTCGTATTATCAGTTGGGATTTCAGAGTCTGAGATATCGTATTTTTGGAGTACAGGGTCGTCTGTTTTAGTGCAGGGATGTCTGCTGCTATTGCAGGGTTGTATTTTTTGTTTCGATTGTGGATTATCTACTTTCTTCCCGGCTGGACGGGACCCCCACCTTTTCGCAAACATATTAGAAGGTGAACAACAAGCAGACTTTGTGGCCACCTTTTGGAACGTCAAAAATCACGCAAATTCCACAGAACATAGGCGAATGGGATCAGCACACTTTCTTTTTACCTTTGCAAACACCAGTATCACTTGAAGTCCACAGAAGGTGGACAAATCAGCACGTTGCGAGACCTTTGACGTTATAAAAGGTGGTCAGAAGGTCTGGGCTTTGCTCACGTTTTACTATGTCGGCGAGCAGGGGGGGTCCCGTCCAGCAGTGTTGCTTGTGGATGACAGCGCCCAATCAGTTGCTTTGTTTTCTGGTGTGGCCACTTCAGAGACAGCAATGGGTAATACTATGTAGCTGCCTCTTAGGGGGGGGGAAGGGCAAGCCCTTGGGAGAAGGGGGCACCGGAGTCGCAACCACAGCTTGTCAAGGGGTAGGGGGGGGGAGAGAAAAGCCCTTGAGTGAAGGGAGCACCGAGGCCGCAACCACAGCTGGTCTCTAGGTGGGACGACGGGGCCAGCACCTCACATAGCACCCGGCCGTGGGCGGGGGCACAGTAGGGAGGCCCACCGCACATAAACGGCAGGGGGGTGGGCGGGGAAGCATCTAAGTTTCCAACTGGGATGCCGAGAGGTTGGGGGGGATCGGGGGGGCGGGCGGGGGGGGATAGCAAGCCCCCCCTGATGGAGTCACTGTGGTGCAAGAGCAAACTCACCACGCAACTCCGGGCTGCAGTGCGCGGGGAAGGAAGAATCCCACCGTTAGAATCCGCAGATACCATGAGTACGATGATAGGGAGATTTATGTTTAAGAGGGATGGGGTATTTCTGAGCGGGATTGATATTAGGAGCTTCTCGCAAGGGGACCACTTTGGCTTCATGGGGGAGGATGCGCAGGTGTCCTTAGACCACAGGGTGGAGGCCCTGTTTAGCCTGCTGGCGAATATCATGCAGTACGTTGTGGACCATACGAAAGCCTTTGGGCAAGCGTCGTTGCGCTGGATGAGCAAGCTGGTCCAGCGCTTCCGGGCAGTCGCGCAAGGCGTGAAAACATTCCACGCGCAGAGCGCGCAGGTGGCGATCTCGGCGCAGTTCAAGGCTAAATTCATGCAATGCTTCAATGAGGGCGTGTCACGGCCTATCTCCAAAAACGGCGAGGACCGTCGACGCTGAACAAATTTGGATATTTTATCCGTAGCCAGCCTGCACGCGTTTGGACGAGTTGCAGAGCCGACTCGAAAAACGTAAAAGGCGAATTTGCGGAGGATGTGGGTGAGCTGGAGGTAGTACGTGGGGAAGGAGTTTTGGCTGCAGAAAGATAGAGGGGAAATGGAACTAGGTGAAGAGTTGGCAGCGTTCATGGGGTTCTGTTGCGCGGAAAAGGGGAAAAAAGAGTCGACTGTCGTAGGCAAGTTGGTAGCGATTATTTTTTACCATGAGTACTTTGCAGGGGTGTTAATGCCGCTGGTTAACCCGTTGATCAGGTCGGTGAGACAAGGCATCAAGAGGGCACACGTGGAAAAGGGTAGCCAGCAGAGAGTGAGAAGGCCGTTGACGTGGGGGATGCTGGCGGGAATGCAGGGAAAACGTTCCGTCATGGGGGATGGGAGAAAGAGTAATGTGGATAGGTCTGGAGTTGTCCTATTTTCTGATGCAGCAGGCGTCAGAACTGTTTGCCGCGAAAAACAAAAGGTGTACCATAAAGTATAATTTTTGCGGAGGTGGGGCGTGGCGTTTGTCAGAGATAACGAGCAATTAGGGGTGGGTAAGAGGCAGGAGGCAAACAAGGTAGAGGTGACGTTCCGAGGATCAAAGGGAGACCAAGGGAGA
>JAYJME010005192.1:0-10312 GCA_036873775.1 Costaria costata
CTACCCCAAAAAAGTATCCCACACTATTTCCAAGTAGTTTTGTCCCCAAAAACCGTTTCCGGCTCTGAAGGGGTTAAAAATTATAAAAATTACGGTGTGGGATTATGTCTATGGAGTACCCAGAATAGGTATAACTCCATAGTTATAATTACGATCGAAGGCGAGTTTCTCAATTGAAGGTCACTTTCGAGTTACAGCAGTAGTTTGCCTGCAGCGTCCTATAAATACAGCAATAATCAAAAGGAAGAAACGCGGGCCCTTGGTGGGCCAGCTCGATTTTTTGTTTCGACCAATCAAAACTAACCACCAACGCACACACGTTGACGACGGTTTCAAATATTCTGCTGCGCGAGTTGAGTTCCTAGCGATAGCTAAACTATCTTGAGTACATGTGTGCCTGGTATACGGTGAACTAACTAACTTTTCCATTTTTTCGATGTTTTTCTTTTTCCTTTTTCCTTTTGGCATGCCTTACATGTCCAGATGAAGCCTGTGGGAGGAGGGCCGGTGGGGCCGGCGGGAGCGCCTCGGCGAGGGTGGTCCTTGGAAGACTTCGAGATCGGAAGGCGCCTCGGTCAGGGAAAGTTCGGCAGGGTATATCTCGCCAGGGAAAAAACTTCGGGTTACGTCACGGCCATCAAGGTATGATCTACTTCGTACAAACTGCCTGTAGCCTTGAGAGTGGCACCCACGTTTTTGGGAACAAAAATACCTGGAATTAGTGAGAGATAGTTTTTGCAAGTATGATATTTATTTAGTCAAGGAGTCAACGTAACACCTTCATAACTGAAACCCACGTTTTTGGGGACAAACTACTTGGAATTAGTCGGGGGATAGTGTATGCAGTAGTTAAGGCGGGTGAAGGGGGTCACTAATTATTTAACCCCTGCATGTCTCCTTTAGACCTGGACCCCCGTTTTTTTCGACAAACTCGTTGGAAATAGTGTAAGATTCAACTTGACATCAGTAAATGGGATACTTGATAACTAGTCCTTGACTACTCTGTAACCTCGTTCGGAGACAAACTGCTTGGAATTACAGTAGTATTGTACGAAGTATACCAGGTATCATATTATACGTGCATGGCAGGTGCATGGGATAAGTTTTTCTGTAATATAGCAAAGTATAATACAGTTGCATGGGATGTTTTAGGGGACAAACTACTTGGAATTAGAGTGGGCTGTTGGTTTTAAAAGGGTGATTCCCGGTGAACAGCAGTTGCGTCCATTCTGTCAGCTGTTTTGAGTGTCTTTGGAAAGCTATTAATATGGTAGGAGCGGAAGTGGCGAACGCGCGCATCCCCTGTCCACAGTGTTCTGTATATGCTGTGCCTTGATAACAGCGCGGCATGTTTTTGCTGGAGTTCGGTTGCCTCGCACCGTTAATGGGGTTGAATAAAGTAGTCATACGTTGTGTCGCGCCGTCTCAAAGGCACACCTACACACACCTCAGGGTAGGTAGGCTTGTATGGTACTGTACACCAGGTTTGTGGCATTGTCCCCGCTCAACTACCGCAACTTGCTCCTTTGTTTGGAAGCAGTTTATTTGTTTCCAGCGGTCGAAATAGCGGCCTCTGCGGTCGTATCTATCAATCTTCTATTTAGCGTAGAGTACGCGACAGCAGTTAAGAAACTCCTACTTTGGCTAAGGCTCGCGGCTTATTGTGATTACAACGTTGAGCGTAGGCTCTTCAAGGCTATTATATTAGATTAGGATTTAGAGTGGCGTTCCGCGATGAGCACAAATGCTTAGCTGTAAATTCTTATTTTTTTGGAAAAACTCAGCGTGAAATTCTTAACTCCCAAATTCTTCAGACATGTCGCGTACTGTAGTGATCCAGCCCAAATATCACCGCGGGCTGTGCATTCTAATTATCAGTAACGGTATAAGGTACCAGGTACTGTCGAACGGCCTGAGCAGCGGTAAGACTGCCTAACTGCCCGGGTGATGGTAAATGGTACTGTTGTCTAACGGCCTGACGGTAAACGACACTGTCGATGGCCGGAGTAACGGTAAATGGCATTATCAAACGGCCTGGGCAACGGCAAATGGTACTCTCTCCACTCTCCAACGGCATGACTAACGGCAAATGTTATCGGTACTCTGTCCAACTGGCTCAGTAACGGTATACGTGTAAATGTAACGGTCGTTGTCGGAACAGGTGTTGCAGAAGAAGCAGCTGTCCAAGTCGGGGGTAGAGCACCAGCTCCGGAGGGAAATAGAGATCCAGTCGCATCTGAGACACCGAAACATCCTCCGCATGTGAGTACCGCTTCGTTGTCATATTGCATTTATTTCGAGCGAACGCATGTGTTTCGCCGGCGAAAAAAGAAAGAGTGGGACCCCTATCAAGTTGCCTCAAAGCGTCCGAGCCCGCCGAAACGCTCCCAAAAGAACGAAACAAAGGCTTTCGTAGCGTTTTTTGTTTTGTTCCGCCGATGTGTTTTTTATTACCATTCCACCGACAATGCTCACAAGAAAAAACGTGCGACAATTCCAGCCGTGAACCCACGTAATAGTAGCGGTAGTGCGCCGCAACTCGTGTAAGTGTATCATGTACTGCGCGTGTCGTACAACCCAGTTAAGACCCTGTCATAAGTAATAAATGGCCCATCCCCGAATCCAGCAGCCCGGGCTATGCTTGGTGTGATCGATGCCATGAAGACCCAACAGGGTTATATAGTTGTACCAATCTGAAAACCCCAACAGGGTTATAGTTGTGGCTCCCGCGACATCTGGTTGCATATGTCGGGCAGATACTCCCGTATTCGGGTCTGTGTGTGGCGAGACAGAACCTCTCTTATCGCCTTGCCACCCCCCCGCGCGCCCCTCCCCTCGGAACGGCTAGTCAGTAGTAGAGAGGCCAGCATCGCTTTTATTGCGACCGCTTCGTTTTGGCAGATGGTCTGGGCAGATCGGTTGCGTACGAACGAGGAAAAAACGCGTTTGGGCGGCGTACGTAGTAAGTAGGATCGTTTTGTGTTGCTTTTTTTGTGTCTTTGGCGTGAAATATGATGATGATGATGAGTATTGTTTTTGTTTTGTCTTTTGTTCTCCGGGGGATTGGTATTTAATTAAGCCTAGGTTAGTCGCCACTCGAGTGACCACCGCGTGAGCGTGGTGTGGTGTGGATGTCCTATCTGTCGCTGTAAAAGTGTCTTGTCAAGAGTCTTGGTTTTGGTCGGCACGCGGTGCAGCGTATAAAATAGTTCCTAAAACTAAAAAAGAATATAATTGTTGCGTCCTCGTACATTGTCGCCACACGGTTGTGTCACGTAGGTTATTGCCTCGAGGGCGAGAAGAGAGGCGAGAGAGCGCCCCTTGCGAAGAGCATGCAGCGCTACGTAGTATATACTCGGGATGTTTGTCTTGTTTTGTTCTGTGAGCCATCTATATCTCCTGTGTTTTGGCTTTTCCGATGATGGTGCTGAATGCTGCATCGTGACTACCCTCGTTAGGGTGATGCGATTTGCGCCCCATAACATAATTTTCTTGTGGGGCAATGGAAGTACAGTATTAATAGTAGTGGTCTCTCTCCAGTGCCAGCATATGCCAGCCGGAAATACCGGCACTACAGCGGCAACGGGCACTACTCAACCGGCACTGTAGAGGGGCCACTACTGTAATACGCCTCGCGTAGTTTCGCCGCCCTTCCTTGATGTATTCTGTTTTGGATATTTTGTTTTCATGGGTCATTTTTCAGCAGGCAAGTACTCGTACGTGGTGGTACTCGATTCGGTTGTCACCATCGGCGTTCGCCAAGGAGCCAGAGGCGTGTTTCGAGAGGCCTGAGATCCGACGCAGTTACAGGTTCGAGAGGCCTGAGATCTGACTCAGCTATAGTTTTGAGACGCCCGAGATCTGACGCAGCTATAACCTAGGGTTGGCGGCACAGGAGGGTGGCTATAGATATCCCCGTAATATTTCCTAAAATACTACTTACCAAGTATCCGCAAAACCCGGGGGGGAGCTGTTGTTTGCTTTTCTGCGATTATTGTCGCCGGCGTTAGTTAACCCGGCGATTTTATTTTTTTATTTTCTTCACCTGTTGGGGAGTGTTGAGGTGGTGCAGAGTTCTATTAAAGTTTGTTTTTTTTGCGTTTGTTTTTTGTGTGATTTAGATACGTATTACATGGTGGGTATATCCATACGATATCATAAGGTTAGGGGAGGTTTTCAAGTAATAGTCTGGTTTGACACTGATTTTATTTTTTGTATTTTTTTTATGGGAGCGCCACACGCGCTGCGTGTGTGTGGTATAATGAAAAACATTTGTCCATTTATTCGTGCAAGAAACCGCCTAGGTGTCAACCTATGGCCTCCGCAACCAAAACTATTTTCTTGTGCATCCGGCCCCCCTAATTCAGAAGCTAACGACCTAGACTACGCACTTTCCCCCATACGGTGCTTCCAAAAATCCGAATGAATCCCCCAGAAAAACCCATGCCTCCATCCAACCGGAAACATTAACACCTAGGGAACAGCACGGCGACGCATATCCTTGGCGCTGCCCTACGGTGCTATACTTCGAAAGGTAACAGGTACATGACAATAATCGTGCTAACATGTGGTCATGTCCACCGCCGTGACAATGCAGGGGGTACCCTCTGCTTGACACTCTCGGTGCCACCATGTAGTGGTGGAGGGGCCGCCTCGGATGAAACGGCGTTTTGAAGAGAGATTCTTCACACACCGTATATAATACGAATCCGTTCCACGTTTATTTCTGGTACCCGGGCAGATACTTACTGCTGCTGTAAATAGATGCCTGATTAATATGATCTGCACAATGTAGACCATGTTTTGACGGGGAAGATTATGTCGCGGGCCTTGCGCACAAAGTTGATGTTTGCCGGGTGCGATCTGTTCGATACAGCTCTTGCACCACACCTCTCATGACGGCAAATTTAATATCTAGATGATCTATGTAGATCATGATCTGATCACTTCTACTTCCCAGCTCGCCTCGCATGAGAACTTCTTTGTCGCAGCAGTGTGAGCCCTCGGGACCTCGAACTATAGGCTGCGACCGTTACACGTGCCGGTGCTCGCCCGCTGTCTTTGTGTTCATGCGAGTGAGTCTCTCAATTTGGCTCCGCAAAGCCCCAGTTTGGCTCCGACTTCCAGCATTCCAGTTGTTATAGCAGGCCGCGAAGTCGATCATATATAGCGATAGGCGACCTTTGTTCTTTAGGTCGTATCGAGAGATCCTGGGCTGCATGCTTCGTCGTATAAAGTTTTCCACACACAACGGAGGGCGTTCCTCGCCGGGGACGTTCCTCCTTACCCCCAAATGTTGCGACGGCGATCCTATCGACAGCTAGACCCCCCCCCATACAAATTGACCCTCCGCGTGAGGCTGGTCCAGGCAACCGTCACGCATCTCAATAAATCCTGGTGTCAGCTCGCTGCAACACCCCACCAGCCCGACGCATAAGTATCGTCGGTGCAAAACGGGCATTTCGGTCACGGCCCGGTAACAGCGTGTGCATCTTCCTCTTCCATCTCTCACCGTCGGCCAGGCGTTGTAACACCCACCCTTGCCCGACGCATAACTATCGTCGACCCAAGGCGGACACGCCGGTTTGAATATACCAGGTATATAGGATAGACCACTGAGCCACCCAGTTAGCGCTGACCGACTGAGTGGTTCAGTGGTCTATCCTATACTGAAGTTTATATTCTAACATAATAAGTACCTTTGGGCTCAATTCGCCCTCCCACCAATAGAACCTTCTCCGGGGTTGATCAAGCCCCCTAATCAGCGCCTGCTTTATCCTTTACGTGGTCCTTTTCTCTTCTTCTAATCTTGAGTTCTCTTTAGGAGTGGTTCACTCCTCTTCCGACCCTCCTCTGGTCGTAACAACCTCTGCCGTCAGGTGCGCCTTCCCCCCGCAACCGGCCCTACATGCCACCCTGCACCTCTTCCGTCCAAACGATCCTCCGTTCTTCCTTGGAGACCCGCCGCTGCAACATTTTATCACAACTTCTACTTTCCAGCTCAAATCTTTGGAGGTGTTACCCTCAGTGGCATCCTCGACAAGCCGTGGTCTCATATATATGTCGTACCTTTTCTCCCCCGGCACTTACCTTCATTTTTATCTCGTCGAGTTAATCACTTGTGCGCCAGAACGTCACCCAATCACATTGCATCAACAATGAAAAAAGTGCGAACCGTTCCTGCAGATTCGTTTCCGGCTGTATAAACATCATAGAGAGTAGGTCCGCCAACAAGAAACTAGGTACCATATATATACAGTATGTATATACTTGGTATCTGGTACCTTTTCTGTTTGCGTGGATCGTTTTGGATCCGGGACGCTTCAGCATGCCTTTGCTGCGGCGAGCTGCTTTTTGGTGATAGCAACGACGAAAATATACAAATATTTCAAAATTTTCGTTTTCTTTCGGGACTGTTATGAGTGATCAACGTTGAGGCCCATGCTGCACATTGTCGAATGGCTAGCACACAATAAAATGATAATATAAACAGATACATGTCATGTCATACAGAGTGAGACCATCAGAATATTTCCATCATGAGCTTTTGTTTTCACCTGTATCTACAAAGCACACCGTGGGGGCTGGTTACCGTACCTAGGTTACGGCGCTGTTACCGTGGTGGCTGACTTCCGCGGACGCGTAACCGTGAAAATACCATGATCACTGAATATTGTACCACGCAAACCGTGGTGGCCGATTACCGCGGAAGCGTGCCGTGCAAATGCCGCGCTCTTTTTTTATTACTGTACCAAGAATAAGAATGCCGTGGTTTTCGCTTACCGCGGAAGCGCGCCGTGCAGGTGCCGTGATTTCTGAATACTGATTACTATACCGAGATTGCCGTGGCGGCCCATTACCGCGGAAGCGTGACGTGCCAATGCCGTGATCGCGAGGAACCTTGCCATCTACCGTATCAGAATTTCATGCCGAGGTCAGCCCTGGAATTTCCGTCTAGGGGGGGGGTGTTATATACCGTCGTATACGGTAACATCGTGTGTTGTGATATTTGTTTGTAAGACTGCTCATTCAGCCATTTCAACATTATGTTCACACCGTAGGGTTCAAACGGAGACCGGTACCAGGTGTAAATTTGCCAATTTGCCCTCTAGACAGAAAATCTTGCTCAGCTCGTGTGAACGGTTGCAGTTCCCTACTTCGGTGGTTCTATGCTCCCTGGTAGCTCTCACGTTTTTTTTTTTCCTTTTTCTTTTTTTTCAAGTTCGTTGTCGCACTGATGTCAAAGAGTTTAATTTAACGCTGCTGTATGATCCAATCATCGTACTGATACAGGCTGTAATCTGACACTGTTGTAGAGGTAAATGCCCCATTTAACTGTCACTTAAGACACCCTATACGCAAATCGCTCGTTCGTTGGAAATATTACGATTTGGACGAAGCCTGATGAGATATGTCGTGGTAGCTGATGTCCCCTTCGAAAAACATAGATGCGGACAAAAAGAAAAAAACATGTATTGGAGGTGATAGAGCCAGTGCTGCCGTAGATGCTGCCGTAGAAGGCTGCGGTGGGATATAAAAGTAAGATTTTTCGCCCTGTTCCAAACAACTATTACGGGGGAACATAGTAATCAAGGCCAAATTTCTTACTGTAGTATAATCATGGAATCAAAAAGCGGGGACGTAAGAAGTGTGTCCCCAGTGTTGGAGAAAGCCTCCTGGTTGTACAGAGAAAGATAGAGATATATACCAAATTTGCTTGCTGTAGTAAAATTGGGGAATATATAGTAGGGTTTCTTTTGTATTTTATGGGAGGACCTGATTACTATGGTCCCCCGTAATAGTGTCTTCGATATAACACGTTTCGGGACGCTCTAGGACACAAGCTTTTGGTGCACATGATGACGTAAGGGTTCTGAACAACAACAACAAAAATGAAATCGAGCCAAAACGGGGACGAAAAACGAATATCCCCGGGTTTCGGTGCCCATTCATTATCCCTGTGCTTGAAACATGTCGGTACATTCTTGACAACTCAGTGGCTATTTGACGTTAGTTGACGACATTCTGCAAAATGTTACCGCGTTCGGGGTCGAATTGGTTAAGAAAGGCTCGCCCAAATATCTGCGCTTATCCTATACACGATGAAATGAACAAACTCCTGAAGGGCAAAATTTCGGTATAATCAGATAAAATGAAGAAATCTGAAAGGAAAAGAGCGAATGAGTCCTATAGCACGCCGACATAGAAGGGGACGGACACGCTAGAGCGCTCACACGACCGTCGCGTCCACCCTATTCGCCGAGAAATGCTTAGCAGCAGGGTCGTCAAAACGTGAAAGTGTCTCAATCGGCAGGCGCTGGTGCAACATACGGCTGCAGAATCTGGCGACCGGGGAGGCGCATCAGCACGCTTTTGGGCTTCAACAACGCTGACGGTCAACATTGACATATACCTGGTAAAAAATAACAAAAAACGGATTTCCATTTTTGAGTAGGAGACGCGATGTTGGAGTTTGAAAAAAAGAGAAAGTTATTTGGAACTAACAGCTATCAGGGACAGTTACCTGTCATGCTAGAAACCGAATTTACACCGTGAAAAGCCCTGTTGTTTGTGCAGAAGCACGCACCAGAGCAAACGCTCGTAGGTAGGGAGTTGCATCGTTGCTGAGTTTAGAAATTAAGGTAAGTTCCCCGTCCGGCCGTCCAAACTCATAAAAAAATACGGTACACCGGGAACAGCGCACCGGTACGTACCGCTAATTGGGGGTGCATTATTTACAGTAAAGATTAACTGCTGTTTTAATCATCCTCCTCCATCCTTGATCGCCTCACACAAGCCCTACCATACCTTCCCTACCGTAATTTATAATTTACACGACCAACGACTACGCCCACTGCCTGCCGGTACCTGGTACGCCACCTAACACATCACAGCCCTACCGACGATTTCTTTATAGAATTACGACCCGAACAACCCACTTCCATTCCCCGCCCGTAACACGTCCAGCCGATGGAGCCGTCCACTACCCTGTTAGACTTTGGAGTCTAAAGCCCACAAGCAGTTGCTGTGCGGCCAAAATCAGTCCACCTCGCACATCATTCCAAAAAACCACCCCTTGTCGCCGGCGAGCACTTTTTCTGCTGTACCTCCAACTCTCCAGACATACGAATGCAACCACCTTCCACCTTTACCTTATAGGCTATTATTGGAGCGGAAGACAATTTAATATATAGCCCGGTCTCTTTTGCCCCTTTAAGCGCTGCAAAAACAACCCTACAATGATTCCAGGTATTTTCTCCCCAGAAACGTGGATGTAGTTCTAAAGGGCATAGTACGAGCTTTACTGCTGTTGCTCCACCAGCGCACCGCAACAACAAACAGCGCAGCGCCCGGGATGGAGGCGGGACGCGGGCAAGGCCGCCGCTACGCTACATGCTACGTTACATCCTAGCCTGTCACTATCTTCGCCTGGCCTCGAGCAAACGCTGACAGGACCATATCTACATATGTATATGTATAGCGGACAACAACTAACTGAGCACCACCACCAAATTACGCGCAAACAGGAGCCGGAGGAGGAGAGGGAGGGGGAGGAGGAGGAGGAGGAACAGATCTGACGGCACCAACACAAAGTCGGTTGCTAGAATGCCCTGCCCGCCCCCGCAGACCTCGACCGTCAGCGCAACAACAAAAAGAGAGGCACACACAACAAACGCCATCACCACCATCATCACCATCGCCATTTCTCCTACCGTTAATCTCGAGTCAGCGTAACAAAAAGAGAAGGGGGCACCGACAAAAAACGCCACCACCACCATCATCATCATCATCATCATCATCACCATCACAACCAATCTCCTAGCTTTTACGAGGGTGGCCCCTCGAGGCTTTCTGAAGAGCAAGGTAGGCAGGCGATCACCACAACCACAGCGACGGAGCAGCAGTGTCGTGACCGACGCACAAACAAGGCGCACCTCTGTCTCCTACCACAGATCTGCTACAGACCCCCTCTTCGTTATCTAGATATTTCTGGGCAGATATATCCCCGATATATACGACCTGCACGATGTGGATCATGCAAAACACCGGGTGGGGCCTGTATGACAATCCCCTCGCGAACATGTTTGCGGGGTGGGATCTGTACGCTACGGCTCTTGCACAACATCTCACAACGGCAAAAACAAGATCGAGACGACCTAGATGGTGATCTGTCTGACGTGCGGGATAGTTCCGGCTATAGGACAACACAAGAGGTGGTCGGCGCACTTGTGACAAAAAAAAACGGGTGTTTGTTTTTCCATCCGTGCATGTCTCTTACGCCGCCTTCCCGCCCCCCAAGCCCCCGACGGGG
>JAYJME010005193.1:0-10312 GCA_036873775.1 Costaria costata
AGGCTTAGAATTCGAGGCGAGTCGACGAGGGAATAAAATTTCCAGAAAGCATGTACCGTAATGTGGGGAGGGGGGAGAAGAGCCTGCTTAGTGACCCCGGATCTGACTTACGACTGTAGGGAGGGAGAAGGAGAAAGACGGGTGAATATGATAAATTTGACGAGCAAAAAACAAACTAAAATGAGTGCTACAACTGGCCACAATATAACTCGTGATCTACCCAGGCCATGGCATTGCTTGTCGATTGCATCTTCGTTTCTTCTGCTCCAGCCAGGTAATGTTCTGGATGAGTAATTCAGCTGGTCAAGTGAGGAGCCTCACGCCAACTGTTTTCTGCATGCCTACCGCGGAATGCCTTTGTTCGGGTTTTTATTATCATCGTAGGCTAGTGCACGATAATCACCGAACTAATCCACCCCCATAAGGCCGAGCAAGCACAAGATTTAATAATATGTCGGATGTTGGACCGATAAAACCACCACGGACGCGTGCTACGATAGAGGTAGCACGTTTTGTCCGACATAGTTTCTGAAAGACGGTGCTCCTTAACCCCAATTCGTCCGGATTTCGTTATTGTTACTCAATCTAATTTGTTGTGTACCTAGACCATGGGCTAGTTCGTCACAATAATTTTCAAAGTTCGGGTGTGGACGAGGTACAGAGCCCCCCCCAAGCGCGGAACCTTACAAGAACGAAGGTGTACCCCTATCGCAGCATGTGTCCACGCACCTGTTGGTCGGCCCGCAATCACTCTGTGGCAAGAACACTCACGACGCCGAAACGTGCCTGCTGCGTCTTGGAGTTTGGACTGGCGCATCCTTTGAAAGGTTGAAGGAGCTTTGATAGGAGGTATGTATAGTAGAGACAGCACCGAAACCGGGGACGGGTCGAAGGCTTCCCCAAGACGCGGACGCGACGGAAGACACATGCTACGATAATAGAGGTGCACCTTCTTTTTTTCAAGGTTTCCAAATAAGAGGGCTCTGAACCACTTCCAAAACCCAACTTTGAGAAATAGTGTGAGGTTAATTCGATGAACCAACCCCTGCCCTAGGTACACAACAAAGAACATTGCAAAACAATAATTGAATCTCGATGGATTTGGGTTAAGGTGCTCAGTCGTCTACAGTAGGAAATAGTTTAGCCAAAAAGTGCTACCTCTATCGTAACACGCGTCGGAATGGGGTTGTGTAGAGCAGTAAGGAGGTGTTGATGGTGCCAGTTGTCCGCCTCAGTGGGATTGATTCCTTGTACAAGGGAAAGTCTGTTTGAAGAGGTCCCTCCGGGAACAAAAAACAAGGTACTGCGTTTTTTTGCAGAAAAAAATACGGCTGTTTCCCGTTTCTTTTTACACACGTGATAAAGTGCTGGCAAAACGACATATTACTCTACTCCCCCCTGAAGCCAGCCTTGGGCTACTTGTCGGTCCCTAAATCTACTTAAAGAATGCCTATTTCATAGATTGGTATATTTCTTACGACAAGGGAGGGAAAAGGAGAAAGACGAGCTAAGATAAATAATGGCATGAGCGAAAAACAGTATTGATTGACAGGTTAATTGTTTGCGTCTGGCGGATGGTTCTCTCCCTCATTCTTTTTTTTTTTTCACGAGAAGCGCCTCGTTGTCAAGAGAATAATGAAATTGAGTGTTCCTCTCCGTGACGCGTTTGTTTTTGGATGACGACAAGTGCGTTGGAGAGATCGTGTGTCTGGTGCTAAAACAAAATTGTAACACATGGGCGTAAGTACGCACAGAACATTTAGGGAGCGAATCCTAGTCTTGGTTCTTAAATTACGGAATTTTATTGAAGGAGTCAAGAGTGTCGGCTTCGCCTACAGCAGTATCTATAGAAGACCTTTATTTCGTGGTGACGCGTGTTGTGTGTGTTGTTCACATGATAACGTTCTTCTACCCGTCGACATCCAGCACACACAGTGTCAGCGCTGATTCTCCGTCGAAGATAGATACAAGCTCCGTGGTCACAAGCGGGGAAAGTTAATTGGATCTCTTAAATCACGCAGGCGCATTGAGAACTCGCGCAACGCAGGTTTTGGATTGCGCAACAAGTTCCAAAGCGTGCGAAGACGTTTGTGCGCACTTATTGGTCGCAGGCGCAAACAACGATGTTACAGCTCAGCCGGCTAAGCATTTGTGCTCAGCGAGGAACGCGACTCTCAATCCTATACAACAGCCTTTAAGAGCCCACGCTCAATGTTGAGATCACAGTAAGCCGCGAGCCTTAGATAAAAAAGGAGTTCCTTAACTGCTGTCGCGTACTGTACACCCACACTTCTTCCTCGGGTTTTCAAAAGCAATCGTACGGCAGCGGTACACACAACGACAGCAGCAACACCACTAGGTCTCCACACTCTGGCCTTCGGCACAGCACGGCTGGCGGCGGTACCTTTGTGTTCGTATGTGTGTGCAGTGCTCACCAGAAGATACATGGAATCACGATTCATGACAATATTTCCACGATGTTTTTAGAACCAAACGGCATACTCGTACGTTGTCGAACCCCTTCCTGTCTACCAGCACTTGTACAGCAGTATTCTTCCGAGTAAATAGGGACGCCCGATGGTGCCCCTCCTTTGCAACTTGCGACACTGCCGGAATTTCAAGTCAGCCACGTCCCGAAGGGGAACCTTGTATCTATATATTATATATAGAGATATAAAGATATATTACTTTATATGAAGTGCATATTTTAAGGACAAAACCAAGCTTTTCTCTCGAGGCCGAGGGTCGTTTCTCACGCTCTTGGCTGTGGGGCACGCAGAGGGCCCGCGTGTACACTGCGGCGCATGTCTAGGCCCCGGCCGGGCACCGCGGCGCGTTCTAGGGGTGTTCAAAGTTACGGGGAAATAGCTATATACGCGGGAACTGATTCCGACCACGTAAGGCCACCCAGGACGTTCGAAACCCCATTTCTTGCCACCTCACTTCTGCTTGTGTCTGAGAGCAGCACCACCACCACAGGCGTCTGCTCCAAGCTTGTTGCAGCAGCAGTACCACCATCACCAACCCTAACCAAAATCAGCAGCGTCCTGCTGTTGACAGTTGGCAGCGTGCTGCTGCTGGCAGTTGGCGGCGTGCTGCTGTTGTCCCCAAAACTCTCCCCGTACTTTCGTAGCTCTCACACCTATGTCGATATGCTCTGCTGCTGCTGCTGTATCCTGCCTGCCTGCGTGTCACCGTCCCTTGAGGTCTCAAGCCTTCTACTTGGTGGCAGCCACGGTACAAAACCAGTCACACGTCAAGCCTATTCCGTTTGTGACGGCTGCGGCCGGTTCATATCTGTGTGTGAGTGTCTGTCCCATGTTTCCAGGTCGACCTACTGCTGCAGCAAATGTGACCGAACACAAAATCTCAAGAGATGTGCAATTCATCTTATTGAGATGTTGCCCAGGGGGCAGGAGCATACTGTATACAGCAGTAGTACGCAACATGTGTTACGAATTTGGGAGTTGAGAATTTCAGGCTGATGTTTGTCGAAAAATAAGAACTGACAGATACAGCCTTTCTTTGGTAGTTAAGAATTTCAGGCTGAGTATTTTCGAAAAATAATAACTTTCAGCTAAGCACTTGTCCTCAGCGAGGAACGCTACTCCAATTCTTATACAATAGCCATTGAGAGCCTACGCTTAACGTTGAGACGACAATAAGCCGCGAACCTTAGCCAAAATAGGAGTTTCTTAACTGCTGTCGCGTACAGTAGACATGTGTTAAGCAATTGGGAGTTAGGAATTTCAGGCTGAGTTTTTTCGAAACATATGAATTTACGGCCAAGCCGGCCGAGCATTTGCGCTCAGCGAGAAACGCGGCTCTAACTCCCATACCAAAGCCTTTAAGAGCCTACCATCAACGCTCAATGTTGAGATCACCATAAGCCCCGAGCCTTAGCCAAAATATGGGTTTCTCAACTGCTGCCGCGTACTGTGCACCCGCACTTCAATCTCGGGCTTTCAAAAGCAACCGACAGCAGCGGTACACACAACGACAGCAGCAATACAACACCACTATTAATAGTGCTCCACACACTGGCCTTTGGCACAGCCCGCGGTGCTTTTGTATTTGCATGTGTGTGGAGTGCTCACCAGACGATACATGGAGTCATGATAACGTTGACATTTCCACATATTTTTTAGAACCAAACGTACATACTCGTACGTCGTCAAACCTCTTCCTGTCATACAAGCAGTTGTACAGCAGTACTCTTCCAAGTAAATAGGGACGTCTCATGGTGCCCCTTCTTTTCAACTTGCGACACCCCCGGGATTTCAAGTCAACCATATCCCGAAGGGGAACTTGTAGAGTAGTATATAGTATGTAGCTTCCTTCCTTAGCAGATAGATCGATAGACCCCAGCGGCCCTGAGAAGTGCGCAGTACGTCCCTGAAGAAGTTCGACGTCGCAGCACCAGCTCCCGAATCTGGTGGCCTTAGTACTTCTGCTTGGAAGTTGAAAATTTTCTTCGCAGCAGCAGTTCCAGATTGATCAAAATGGTCTTGGACGCTTTGATGAGAAACTTCACGCGGATATCTCCCCCGGTTGTATGATGCACCCGGTAGAATACAGCCCAATGCAAAGCGTTCACCACCTTGAGAGCTCTTAACCTTTCAGGGATCGGGGTACCAAGATTGTAACTTGATATTTGAAATCTTGAAGACGTTCACTAATCCGTGGGGCAAGAATGGAGGGGAACAAAATATCTGTCGAATACCAGGCCGTGCTGCGAGGAGTGACAGCGTGGTAGTCTGCCTTTTTTGCAACCACGTCTAGACCGAATGGGCGGCCGCCGTATGTCGCAACGCCTAGAATTACTGGGTTCTCGTACTGTGTCCTTCACCTACTTCACACGGCAGTCCAGCGCCGGACAAGTGACAGGCAAGTTGGTTAGGCTACTCGATGTTCTTCTTCATCGTCACAGTGCGCAATCACACCGCAAACGTTCTACGTGTTGCCTTATCCTTGATTGCCTGCGTTTCTTGTTTCGAGATGCGATGGGTACTGCTGCTGACTTCTTACGACGACCTAACATTCTCGCCGCATTTACTTCGCAGGGATAAGCTCCAGTCACCGGGATGAGGTCGCATGGCTGCCTCCAACCAGCTAGTTGGAGGTCAGTGAAACAGGGTTCTTGCGATAGTGTCCGGGTGTGTGTGATTGCCTGCGTAGACACAGCGAATATATTTTTGACGGATTCCACAACGAAAGAGTCACCTGAGCACCATCCAACTCTCCGACTTGGAATGTATTTCAGGCAAATGATTCCCTACTTCGTTTTACCCTTGATGGTCCTTCAATCACATTTTACTCTATAGGTGTGGGGCCTCTGTGCTTATGTCCCTTAAGACTCCGTCCCCACTGCCTCATGGCCGGAATGCCACGTAGAGCATGCGGTCATATCTCATGGATGGGTCGACCTATGGTCTGTGGTTGCACCTGTTTTCAATTTTTCACACAAAATGCTGTTGTTTTTCTGGCCGGGTCCGTTTGCTCGTCGACGACTGAATGCAACAAAACGACGATATGCTGGTGCACGTGATCAGGTCCCCGTTAAGTGTACTCTGCAGAGCGGCGTGTCTGAGTGCTCTTGTAGCATACGGGTGGGGCCAAGCCCTTCTACCTTGCCCCTCTGGAACTCAAGCGCGAATTGTGGCAAACACCAATGACACGGCAGCTCTCGCGAGTGCTGTCCAATGCTCGAGCGGCTCATTCACCGTTGAGTGGTTTGGGAATGTTGTTGTGACGCAAACAATCAACATCACGGGAGGCACTGCGCTCAACATAACTGGAGTTTCAGCGGGCGCAACCGCCGATGGGAATCACACGACTCAACGGTTTGCGGTGGATGGTGCATCCTCCTTGCACCTCACGGATATGACCATCGCGAACGGTTACGCGGAGTTCGGTGGAGCTGTTCATGCCGTGGAGCAAGCCACAGTTTCGTTCAGCGGCCTGACGATATTCACGGCCAATTCTGCTTGGTATGGAGGCGCGATATACGTGAACTCGTCATCAGTTGTCTGGAATTCAGAGAGTACCAACTTCAGCAACAACTACGCTTCTGGTGATGGAGGTTCGATCATGGCTGGAGGCTCTTCAGACATGTCGTGGGATGGCATGATGGTCTTCATCAGCAACTTGGCAAATTGTCGGGGAGGCGCAGTGTTTGCGACCGAGTCTTCGCGAATATCGTGGAGAGGAAACACGACATTCATGGCGAACGTTGCTTCGTATGGAGCACCGACGTACATAGACTCGTCGTCTGACATTTGGAATGGAGAGAACACCACTCCTTGCAACGAAGACGGTTCTTTGTCGGGAGGTGCCATCATGGCCGAAGGCTCTTCAGACATTTCGTGGGGTGGCGTGACCGTCTTCATCAGCAACTTGGCGGATTCTCGGGGAGGCGCAGTGGTGGCGAATTAGTTTTCGCGCATTTTGTGGAATGGAAACACAACGTTCACGGAAAACGAGGCCTATTCTGGTGGCGCAATTTACACGAACTCGTCGTTTGTTATTTGCGATGTTCAAGAGACAACCTTTGGCAATAACTACGCTGGGGGGAATGGAGGTGCCATCATGGCGGTAACCGGGTCGTCAATTTCGGCAGAAGGCGAGACGTTATTCGTGAATAACAAGGCCGGAGGTAAAGGAGGCGCAATATATGTTTATAGTTTCTCCAACGGTTCTTGGAAAGGGGTAACAAACTTCGTTCAGAACTCCGCAGGCGAGGGAGGTGCTATCGTGGTGGAATTGCGGTCAAACAGTTCGTGGGAAGGCGAGACAGTTTTCATGAACAACAACGCTGACGTTTGGGCGGGCGGGTTTTACGCGTTCTGGGATTCGGATATTAATTGGACGGGGAACACAACTTTCCGAAACAACTCCGCTGGGGATGGCGGTGGGCTGGTCTTATCTCAGTATTCGGTTGGAACGTGGAGCGGCAATACACTTTTTGAAAACAATAGATCGCCGGGAAGCGGAGGTGGCGTGCATGTTTATTCTCACTCCAAAGCTTCTTGGACAGGTGTGACGACATTCACAGGAAACATCGCTGACAGAGCAGGGGCGATTTTTGGATGGAAATCGAGTGTCTTATGGACTGGAAACACGACATTCGCCGAAAACATTGCCCATCTGGACGGCGGCGTGGTGTACGCGACCGTGAATACCCTTATAGCTGGTCAGGGTACAACGACATTTCGCAATAATACAGCTACGACTGGGAACGGCGGTGCATTAGGCATATATGGATATTCGTCCGAGGAAGGTTCGTTTTTTAACATCTCCGGCGAGACCCTGTTCGGCAACAACTTCGCTTTCGCAAACGGGGGGGCAATTTTCTCCTCTGCCAACAACGAGGGTCAGCATTTTGAGAGGGTGATCTTTCGGTATAACTCGGCGGGCATCGGGGGAGCGGTCGCGACGTTCGGCACTGGTAACGGTGACGAGAAGACGGTTTCGCCCACAGTGTTCTTGAGATGCCAGTTCCTTCACAACACAGCCACTGAAACTGGAGGAGCTGTGGAATCTGCGTTCGGACAGACTAACATCGTTTCCTCGCGTTTCGACAGTAACGCCGCAGGTGCGACGCAGAGCTAAGCACGTGTAATGTGTTGTTGAACACTGTCTAACTCAAACCCCGTAAACCTCCGAAATGTAGAATGGGTCCTGGCGTTTGGGTTCATGTCTTGGGTTAGCCGGCGTATAATACATGCTCATGCGTCACATTCGTCCGTCGGTTTGCGCCCAACTGTGATGTTTCAGATGTGGGCGGCGCTTTACGGATTGGTGGTGTAACGAACATCTCCGGGTGTTTCTTCATTACCAACATCGCGTCGAGCAGTGGCCTCGCTGTTGCAGCCGTCGGATCTGTGCAGATCAATGCTTCCTTCTTCCACGGCAACGTGTTCACCTGCGGAGAAGGAACGTTTCTGCAGGAAATCCAAAAGGTGCGCAAACCTGTTGTTGTGCACCTCTTCAACGCGATATTTGAACCGAGTCAACGGAAGGGCGTGGTGTACTAAAACAACCCCTGTTCCCTGTTTCTATGTCACGACCAAAAATGACTTATGTTTCTAATTGAAGCACTCATCCAGCTAGAGGCCCAGACCAATCAGGGGCGAGTTTATATAAACACTGGTTTGATAATTATGAGGGATCGCGGAGATGCATCTGCACTATTACGGGGGACCATAGTTAATAGGACCTACTGTAGACACAATAGGACTTACTGTAGACACCAAAACCAACATATTTCTCTATTTTTGCTAAAACCATTTGGTCCATAGTTAATAGGACCTACTGTAGACACAATATGACCTACTGATAGACACTAAAACCGATATATTTCCCTATTTTTGCTAACAATATTTGGTCCTATTTACTATGGTCCCCCGTAATAGGTTTAGCCGAGTGGGCAATCTCTGGATGCCTTACCGTGCCGCACCATGGCAGAGATAGACAGTACGAGTGTGATTAGCGTCCTCTTAAATGGGTGCTGTAAACGTTTTGCTATTTCGGGTGGTCTATGTTGAACGTTTTCGCCATCGGCCAGAATCGCGTCGGACGAAGGCAGCCTCGGGCTCTCTCCAGCCATCAGTATGCCGGGTATTTGGAGAACCAAGGACTCAATAAGCCACGACAAACCAAACAGGCCCATCTCGTATGTTCGATGGTATCATGGAGGTGGCACTGTCCATGAGCTCGAACGGTGTTTTGTGGGAGGACTTACAGTAGGTCTGCTGAGTACGCACGATTTTGTAGGGAATCCAAATTCGGGCGTAAACTGCAAACATTCCACCGCGACCCCATCCCATGGCAACCTCCACACGATGGAATTGATTTTGCAGGTTTCCGTGGCAACGCCCGCGCCCATACATGTGGTGTGTGGGAGTGGCGTGGTGCTTAATCCGGTGCCATGCAGAGGTTGCAGAAGCTGTTGTTGGCGGTACAAGTTTGGTTGGGCGTGAGATATTGCGGTCCATTTTCCCCCTCCAATCGACACACGGGGGCCGGGGCCATTTCTAGTGTACATCTGCGAGGAAGATACCATTCGGGAAAGGCTGTCCGTTGTCCTGCTTCAGCACACTGGATGGCTTGGTCTGGTGTCACTTGACAAACGCACCGACTTGCTCAGTTTGCCGTGTACCCGATGTACTTGAAAAATACCCAAACGCCGATATGGTTACATTTCCACGTACTTGTACTCGTACGAACGTGCACCAAACGTCTAATAGATTAGTGTACGTGCTTCGTAGCCTTTTCTACATGAAATTTTTGAAGTATGCCTGTGTTTCGACGTTACGGAAATGGCAACAAACTGTATAGACTACCAGGTAGGGCTTTTCACAAACCGAAACAAAGCCAAAGCGAGCCTCTTCTGGGCAGAGTCCCTTACCAGTACGCCCCGCCCTTAGCACAGATTCTTGGCATGTTTTGGACTTTCAAGGGGGCTTATCGGTTAGGACAAAACCATCATTACTGGCGTGCAGCTTGTGTTTCAGCGGGATTCTGACAGGAAGGACTACGACTGTTGCCCACTGGTGACTCACACCCATAGAGTTATGAGGCAGGCGAAACCTGAAACCACTACTAGGCGAACTAATTAGAGCTGGATCTTCAGGAATACCCTGGTATGTGTTCCTGGCACCCAAGCGCCACAGTGTGTCTTTACGTTTGTACAATGATCTGCAGTATGACGTTGAGAAGACGAGGAACGAACAAATCTCAGCAGTAAAATTCACTAAATGGTTTTTGCATTCCCTGCACGTGCTGCCAATGCCCACCGGCGGCATCTACGTACCAAGGTCTTGAGATCGCTGCATAGAGCGGGCGAAGTAAGCCCAAGAACATCATATATTTATATGCAAGGCCCCCCTTCGAGATGTGGTTGACTTGAAATTTCGGGGGTGTCGCATGTTGAAAAGGAGGGGCACCATGAGGCGTCCCTATTTACTCGGAAGAGTACTGCTGTACAAAACTGCTTGTATGACAGGATGAGGTTTGACGACGTACGAGTATGTATGTTTGGTTGCAAAAATTACGTGGAAATGTTGAAATTATTCCACACCTCGGATAACGTAACACTCGGATAACACTTATCTACGTTATGGGGCCTAACACCGAGGCTTCGCAACGTTCTAACATACATAGTGTTAGCAGTGGAGGAGCATTCCCGTAACGTCGTAACATAATGTTACGTGCATATCCACGAGCGCCATAAAGCATTAACGTTATGTTACTACTCGATCTCGGCGGCTCTAATACGGTAACATAGTGTTACGCTGTAATCGGTACGTGT
>JAYJME010005194.1:0-10311 GCA_036873775.1 Costaria costata
GGGAAATATATAGGTTTTGGTGTCTACAGTAGGTCCTATTGTGTCTACAGTAGGTCCTATTAACTATGTTCCCCCGTTATAGCAGGTCTCCAGACAGTACTGTACAGCTGTACAGCAGTACGTAGTATAAGTAGACGACAGAGTATTTGCCGCGTGGGATCTTGCATGGCGCCTCTGCGGCTCTTGCACAACATATCTATTTGCTGGGTGGGATCTGTATGATATACGTACGGCTCTTGCACAACATATCAAAACGGTAAATGACGGATTCTACAGCAGATATTAATAGTGGTCGGTACTACTATTTCGTAATTGGCCCTGTGTATTATCCTCCGGCACAAGCAAGGACGGACTACGAGTATGCCACCGTTGAGAGTTGAGACAGAACCCGGCACCGGGGCCATACGTAGATACAAGTAGTTAGAACAGCAGCAGCAGTTCGGCATATGTACGCCGGTAGCAAAAATAGCTGCTGGCTGGTAAGTATCAGTACGAGTATGAGCATGTACAGCAGTAGTACCTGGTATATTCGGTTTCTTGACTGGCTCAATCTGCATGTGTCTTCAACGTACGTATATCGACTGTTCTCAAAGAGGTACGATTCGAACCAGGGTACCACACGCTGTTCGTCGTAGCCGGCGAGTGAGTTCCATCAGCGCTGGGGCCGGGGGGCGTTGAGCACAGCGACCCCGAGTCAAAGTGAACTGCATACAGACAGACCCCCACGCCCTTCTCACCACATAGTACCGGCAGCTGACAGTTACAGGAGTTGTTATAGTAGGTTCTTGCCGATGTCCACAGGTGATGGGTGTTGTGCCAGTAGTATCGGGTTATCTGTCCATAGAAAACAACAGCACAGCAGCATGTATGTGTATGGTTGTCGCGATATCAGGCTGCGTTGTAACCTCGTGAGACCATCATCAAGCAGAAACAAGCAGCAGCGATGCAAACATACATATTTACGTGCCACGTAGTTGACAGGAGTCGCAGCTCTAAGCAAGCAGTCGGCTACTCGTACACAGATATAGTTGCAGCAGTTGTTGCTGGTTGCTGGGCTATGAAGCCGAAGGGCAACGAACGAAAGTCTCAACATCTCAGCCGAGTCGGACGGAAGGGGAGAAGTTGGGACATCTTGCAGAAGAAACAGGCGCACGTTATCACAGCTCAAACAGCTTCAAAAGCTTGCTTCGCGGTCCTCGATGTCAGCGACACTATACTGTACTCTACCTGTGCGTGCACGCCACACCGGTTCGTGTTGGATGTTGGACGACTTTTGTATTGCGGCCGAATGTAGAGGTGGCTTATGCAATGCAACTGCTGTCTTTTGTCGTGCTTGTATCTTCTTGAGTTGCTTGTATGTTGTTTGCCCTTCTTGAGGATCTCTTCAAAAAAGAACCTAAAAACCAAGTTGCGGATAGATTAAATATCGAAAGCGGCGCGATAAAGCGAAGAGGAACACCTTAGCGTTTCCTACTGGTCAGCTGGCCAGCGATCACGTACGTAAGCAGCAGCGTGGACATATCACAGCACGACTGCAGTACACGGCACACAACCCACCGCTAGCACGGCGGGAGCACAGCGGCACAGGTCGACCGCAAACCGCCAGCGGGCAAACCACAACAACGGCGAGACATTTCCGGGCCTTCATCATTGCCGGATCTTCGAGTGATAGCGAAGAAGGGAGTTCAGCATGATTCCCCTCGAGACATTTTAGGCTGGGAGTTCGCTCGTTCATTCGTCCTCGGTATATCTTGGAATTTGACCCCGGGGTGCCCACGTTGGCAATAACCACCACCCCCATAGGGGGGGCAACGACCTCCCGGAGTCGAATTATGGTCGCATACTCTGCTTGCTGGTACGAGTATCGTGATCCTGTGTTGCCGGGCTCTATGGATAGTTGGCATACGATTGCACATTTTATTAGATTGATAAAAATAAGACAGCTGTGAGAACGACCAGTTGAGAGGTTAATTTACTGCACAGTAGAACAAACACCCTATATCGTATACTAAGGAATAAGCGGCACTCCCGTCCCCACGGCGATTGCGCCACGGTGAAGCAAAGAAGTCTGGATGCTGAAACACCAAAATATTTACGGAGATTTTGACAACTACTACTGTTCAAAATGAGGCTTCCTGAGAAATGTCTTGATTCATTCGTGAAGAAAATGTCAAGATTTGTTGTCACAATTATTGCAGACATCTTTTTGTGTTGGTTAGGAACGACCTTAAGCCGGACGTTATGGTAATACGATCCTTGATTAAAAAAATCTGAATCTTCCCACTTTTTACCAATTCAAAGCAATTTTGCACGCCGAGAGCCCAAGCATGGAAATTATGTTGAAAGATCTGTCCGAGCTCTCTTCCAGGGGTTTCCAGCGCACCTGGCTACTACTCTAGGGGGTCACTTTGATGTATTTCGAAAATATTGAGGAAATAAAAACCTGCCACAAAACCTTGTATCTATTTCTTATATATAACCTTACATCGTGCATTTTCTCTTCGTGTTTGCGGCCACAGTCCGCAATGATACACCGTCTCCCACCGTCGGCACATTCACCGGAGCCGGAACCTGTAACCTATACCTATTACTCGACATGTGCGCGCGGTATAGAACTGCATACTATGTGCTCATGGCAAGGCCCAGAGCTGGCAGCATTTGTTCACTGTGTTTGTTGTGCATGGCGACGTGCGGGAATAGGGGTTTAGAAATAACTGAAGCACCCAACTTTCTTCGTGGTGTTTGAGCGCTCGCCTGCACCCTAAATTTACCCATCATGGCTCCGGATCCAGCTCAGGTGATAGTAAAAATGCCGAAGCCTCGAATCGGACACGGCGCTACAAGTGCAAAGCCATCAATCTACACGAGGACCGGCCAATGTCCCGTTGTGAGGGCTTGGCCACTAGCCGTGGGCCCCTTCGCCTAACGCGGTCAACGTTTCACGGGGCATGTCAGCGCATCGAATCTAGCAACATACATCCGTTCTAAGCAGCTACGAACTATACTACTTTTGGCCAAGGCCCTAAACTGCCCTTTTAGCGTTAGTTGCCATATCTGTTTCTTTGTAAAGAGTCGTTCAACGATAGCCCCCCAAAAAACTCTTTAACAGGATCGCCGGTTTTGAAACCAGCTCCCGGTCATATTTCCTGAAATGCGGTGCTTCTTGCCACCCCGACATGATCGTTCGATAGTCCTTCGCAAACAAGAAACTATGTGAAGATATACTTTTAATAGGATATATCTCTTCATGTCGAGCAGCCATCAAAAGTTCGTCAAAGAAAACCGATGGTGTTGGGGGGGGGGCTATCATAGAATCAGATGTAAGCCGTGTCCGAACGTTGACGCGGTCGAGTTGGGCCAGGCTACGAAGGACAATCGGTGCCTGTTCAAACGGAATCCCTGAAAGACTCACCTGAATAATGTGCGCATAAAAAGTCGTGTGCTTGTTAGCAGTAAAGCGAAGCCGGCAAGACCAAGTATTACGGTTGCAATGAGGCGCTTGCTGGGTGGCGGTAGCTTCGGACGTTTGGTGGAAATGTGGACTTGAGTGCGGTTGTCTGTAGGTTGCGAACAATGATGCCCGCTTCGGCATCCCGTTGCCGTTCAAAATGTACACGGGCGCACGATTCAATACGTCAATCTCGCTGGAGCAGAACGTCGCCTGCTGCTGCACCGATCTGTGGTGACGCGGAACGATACAGACTGTGAAATGGAGGTGCCATCCGCCCTTGTAGAACTAGTGGGGTGTCCACAGGTTTCAGCGGCTATGGAGACCTATGTATGTAGTATAACGTCAAACGAACTGTTTCACACCGAATATACTTTATCAAATACTAATGCTTATAAAATCAAACGAGCGAGCGCAAACCCAACCGATGACCAGCTACCGCGCCGCGAATAGGCACTACTAGTACGGAGGTGACGGGGAGAGGTTATCAATACCAACAACCCGTACGTATTTTTCTAGATGAGGCATGCTGCGATAGAGATGCATTGGGTTTTTTCTTAGGCCCCTCACTCTAGGAACTCTGAACTTCACCCACATACGACTGGTTTTGAGTTAACCAAAAGTGCAACCCGGTTAAAAACACCCATGATCTAGGCACGCGAACAAATCATTTCGAAAAACCAGGATGACACCCTGACGATTTTGGGTCAAGGAGCTCCCGTCATTCAGAAACAATAAAAGCCAAAATGTGCTACCTCTATCGTAGCAAGCGTCAGATATGAACTGTCTTATTTAGCAGTGTCGACTAGATCTTTGTGTGCGCAAAAAGAGGTGCGAGCCTTCGACATACTTTCCGCACTAACCAGTGCTACCCTTGTGTCTGCGCGCGTGTTTCGAATGTATGAGCGATCGACCTGCCTTGTCGGGGAAGAACGTTTGGTTGCAGGAAAACTCAGAGGTGAGCATACCCAGCGTAATACATATATGTCTGAGCTGAGCAAGTGCTGTCGATCCTGAACGTTCGGGTGCAGCGCAAATGAGTGGTCAGCCTTCACGGAGTGCAACATGAATCTCTGAGCTTAGAACGAATTGTTGACCAGTTTTGGGTGCAGGGAAAATGAGTGGTGAGCATGCGCGGAGTCCTAAACACGCCTTTCAAACGGTGCTTGTGAGCTGCACGGCATTCCGGAACACGGGACGCACAAGCGGCACATTGTCTTGTACGCACACACTTCACACCGTCGTTGTGAGCATGAGATCCCGGCCTACTGCAGAGTCTGTGCCTTGCTCACGTAGGAACGCGCTCGGCCATTTGCGCGGGCTAGATATACATGTCTCACGGCAGGTACGGAGCAAGCCTGGGAATTAAAATGACTTGGCGATGGGCGAGAACAACAATATGCCCCCGTGGAGCTTGCGCAGAACAACGTCTGTGTACTGGCGCTCGAGGAATAACCGATAAACGTTTCCCTGCGCGGTCTGATGGGGACCCCTCATGCTGGGCAGGAAGTAATTTGTCTGTGTGTTAGCCACAGCTGGCCCTGCGCTAGAACGAATTTGCGGAAACCCCAAAAGAGGGTGGCACACACCCCTTCTCGTCCGCGAGAACGCCACCAGCGTCAGCTTTGTACTCGCCGATGGCACGGAATCGCGGTTCATATGCCTGGTAAATCTTACCTGACTATGTTTCACGCATACCCGACACCGTTTCAGCTCAATCTACTGTACGCGCTCGTGCGATCGCTCGGTGTACCAGTGCCTTACGGTATGGGCAGGACGCCAAACAAGGCGGAATTACGTGCTCGTCTGGTCTTTCTAAACCGCTAATCCAATGCTCACCCTCGATCAGCTTTCGCGGTCTCTAGCCTGGGCGGTTGATCTCCGGCTAACCCAACATACGACGCACGTACCGTGTCTTAACAACGCTGGATTCCGTCAGATGACGCAGTCAGCGTCCCCGGGTCGAGCTCTTACGTTCCTTCCCCGGCCGGGGGGTCCCCCTAGCGCGACAAACAAGCCGGAAAGGAAGTGCTTGTCTACAACGTCCAAGTGTGGCAAAGCTGGAAAGAAGCAATTTTAGGGAAGGGGCGCAGGCGACTAGCCTGGGTGACTGATCAAGGGACTACCTTGATCTGATCACGGGTTTTCAAGCAAGACGTCGACTCTCTCGCGTTCACCCTGGTCTTGCTAAACCTAGGCGTGAGGTTTACTCCCGCGAATGCGGGCCATCTCTGCTCTGTTGTAGGCCACTCACTCTGGCCCCTATCTCCGACACAGACATGCTATTATTCTCTACGTACAAAAAACACCGACTTTCCCGTTACCTCATCTAGGGGAGACCGCTACTACGTCTGAGGGAAAACCTATATTTTCTCACTCTGCGATGGCTCCACGTGAAACATCGATATTTGCAAAAACAAAACAGGGCCTTCTTTCACATGCTGAGATTGTCCTCATCATACGTGTGCACCAGAAACAACAACGTCGTCGCACAGGCCTTGAAACATGGCGCGAAACAGATGGAGGGCGTTAGACAAGAAACAGAGAATGCCCTGTACGAGGACTGAACTAACCACAATGGTATAACTAACCCTTCTCCCTCTTGGATTTCTCTTCGCTCAGGGGATGGAAGACCGACACGTTGTGCTGCGACACAATCGGATCTTCGGACGGCTACCCTCCGATCGTAAATGCCTACGACGTCAAGTGCGTAGGGGGCAAGTGCAAGGAGTGGCAGTGCCGTCAGGCGCTGTTCTCACGCAACGCGTGCCCCGAACATTACACGCCCGTTGTTACGGCGCTGACACGATATTGTGCAATGACTCTGGGTGCACCACTTACCTATGCTGTGAGAAGGGAGGTAAAGCTCCCTGGCGGAAGGGCACTCTGACGCGCGCTACGATAGAGGTTGCACTTTTTGGCTTCTTTTGTTTTCTGCGTGACGGGACTCCTCAACCCAAACTCGTCGGAACGTCATTCTTGTTTAGCATTATGAGTTTTTTTAATGACTAGTCCCATGGGTTGTTGTTCATCGGGCTGCCTTCCAGTTCACTGAAAAACAGTTTTTCGGGTGCGATATGGAGCTCCTAAAATGAAGAGCCTCAGAAACAAAGTAAGAGTGGTGCACCTCCAGACTAGCGTAGCATGGGTCATCTATGTCGACGTTTCTGGGAACGATTTGCTGAAACACATAGACGAAAGCGCCAATGACAGATGATCCTTACTATGGTTGGCGGAGTATGTTCGTCGCCACGTTTTGCCGCACGACCCATGCTACGCTAGTCTGGAGGTGCACCACTCTTACTTTGTTTCTGAGGCTCTTCACTTCCCCGGAGCTCCATATGACAACCGAAAATTGAGTTCGAGTAAACTGGAAGGGAAGCCCGATGGGCATACCCATGGACTATTACGGGGGACCATAGTTAATAGGACCTACTGTAGACACAATAGGACCTACTGTAGACAACAAAACTCATACATTCCCCTATTTTTTTGGCTAACACCATTTGGTCCATCGTTAATAGGACCTACTGTGGACACAATAGAACCTACTGTAGACACCAAACCTATATATTTCCCTATTTTTGCTAACAATATTTGGTCCTATTAACTATGGTCCACCGTAATAGGCACTTTAAAAACAGTCATATTGCATAAACAAGAACGACACTTGGACAACTTGGGGTTAAGGAGCCCCCGTTATTCAGTAACAAAAAAGACAAAAATAGTGCAACCTCTATCGTAGCACTCGTTGCAACGCGGTTTGTCCCAACCTCTGCAGCCATTTCGCCCTAAAGTAAGGTTTCGGCGGCCTTAAGCTTCTTATTTTCACGTGCAATATATGTAGCACGTCAGAGGATAAAAACAAATCCCAGTCAGCGGGGGCGTTTTCTGTATACTGTTGCCGTTGCAGTTTATCACAACCTCTTTGGAGGCCACTCTTGCATGTAGAATAACTGGCAAGACTCACACCAGACAGCCAGACGGGGGACTTTGATGTGAGTGTCATCGACAGAGAATAGTAGGCCGTTCCCAATCCTAAGGAGCAATCATTTGTTGATCACATCGAAAATATGTCCTCCCGACAGTATCCAACCATGTATCCACCGCATTCCCTGACGATGTACATTATCCTACTTAACAATGAACACCGAGGATTTGTCACCACGTAGTCACCACGAAACCACCATGTTGTCACCGTGGCGACTCCGTGGCGACATCGAGGTGGCACCATGGCGTCACCATGACCTCACCATGACCTCACCACGACGTCACCATGGCACCACCATGGTCTCACCATGGCGTCACCGTGGCGTCACCGTGGTGTCACCATGGTGTCATCATGGTCTCACCGTGGCGTCACCGTGGCGACACCATGGCGTCAGCCTATAACGCCTAATCAGATAACCTACATACGGCCACAGTAACTACGTGGTGACACCGTGGTGACACCGCAGTGACACCGCAGCGACACCACGGCGACACCGTGGTGACATTGTGGTGGCCACCACGACCACCGTGGCGACACCGTGGCGACACCGTGGTGTCACCACGGCGTCACCGTGGCCGTATGAATTTTCTCTGATTCTGCGTCATAGGCTGACGCCATGGTGACGCCACGGTTACGCCACGGCGAGACGACCGTGACACCAAGGTAACGTCATGGTAACGTCACGGTTATTTGTTGCATACAATTGTAAGATGACGTACATCCCCCGCATTCGCGACCCTTGTTGCCGCAGTAATCAACTAGTGTAACGTCTCAGGACGAACGGACTATACAGGGGGCTCGAGGGGGGTTCTGCAACGGGAAGTAACAATGTGTGACCAGACGGCCCTTAGGGGACGCGGTCTTGTTTCATGTGCAGATTGCAGACATGTAATCCTAGGCGGGCCGCTGTACATGTGCACCGACCCCAGTGAGAAAGTAGCGACTTCATGGATATTTTCCTTCTTCGGTGGGCGTCGGGATACGTTGTTCTGTCCGGATCCCTGCGAACGTTCTGTCGTGAGGGTTTGAGACACCTGTTAGCTGGTACTAGTTTAATGTAACATGTGTTCGTCGGCCGTACGCTCAATCAAAGTGGTTGGCACCAAACGGTACGAGTTGGTGTTGTTGATGGCGTTGGTGCCGGGTAACAGTGGTGGCGTTGGAGGTGGCGAGTTATCTCAATGAAGAGGGCTACTCTACCGTTCTACCAGGTAGGTCTTTAGTGGTCAAGCTGATTAGTGTGACCCTGATACGATACGAGCCTACAGGTCTGCTTATACACCATATACACTGCACAGTCGTTCTACGATAGCCCCCCCCCCCCCCAACCTTTCTTTTAGCGAAATGTCCGGTTTTGAAACCAGCTCCCGGCCGTATCTCCTGAAATACGGTACGCCCCTGCCCACTCCGACGTCATCGTTCGATAGTCCTTCGCGAACAAGAAATTATTGGGAGATACTTTTTTTTCATAGCATCCTTCCTCGTGTCGAAAAGCCATGAAACGTTTGGTTAAAGAAAATCGCTGGTTTGGAGGGGGGCTATCGTAGAAGAAGCAGACTGCTGTGGCCGTGGTTTGAGATATTATGCCTAGTTTTGTGTTCTTTCGCTGCTGGGTTGGTCCCGAGATGCGCGTTTTGATAGAGACGTCCATTGATTGTGGCTTCTTCGTGTTGGGCAAGCCAAAGCGCACCTGTACAATAGGAAGACTCCCTTTGGTGTGTTGGTTGGTAGAAATGGTTTGCGGTGTGTTGGCGTTTCGATTACAATATTAGCTATAGTGTACTGATGGGTCGTGATCCATTGGGTTCGTTAAAACCAAACACCCATCTGGAGGTTCGAGCGATATCGTGGTAACGGTGTTTTGGTTAGGGGAAACATGTTTTCGCTCGGGCAGTTGCATGGCTCACTGCGGACGCTTGTTCGTCTACGGGGAGAGTAGGATAATTTCCATTTCCCGTGGAAGACGCTAACGCGTTTTCCCTTACAACCGTACAACGCGTGCTACGAGATAGAGGTTGCACCTTTAGGCTTTTTTGTTTCTGAATAACTAGGCTCCTCAGCCCAAATTCGTCCTAACAAATGTCATTCATGCTCAGCAATACTAGTGTTGTAAATGCCTAGTCCCTGGGTTTGCTCATCGGCCTGCCCTTCCAGTTTTTCTCGAAACAGTTTTCGGGTGTGATATGGAGCTCCTAAAGTGAAGAGATCCAGAAAAACCATCATGGAACAACACCTCTATAGTAGCATGGGTCGCACCAGGTATGCAATATTTACGTTTATTAGTATTGTCTGCCACCCCTGCAACGAGGTAACCGGGGCCAATCTCTATTGCAGGCTGAGCAAATATCCCGGGGGCGGCATTCAGGTGCGGCCCGGTAACTATATTCCGAGCGAGTGTGGGGAAGTGGGTAGGCGTGACTGTCCTTTTGTCGAGAGGGAGCCTGGAGGTACTGCTTGGCCGCGACACATTCAAGAGTCCCCTCAGCCTTAGTAGGACCAAATGATCGTTTAAAAAAACACAATATTTATGTCGCGCTCTGGAAACAAACGCATGTCATGCGGACATGCGGCATGAGTCTCCACGACTACTCTGCCTCCAAATATAGGCCTACCGTGCAAACGGGGTGTAGAGGGGGTAACACCTTCAAAGCAGACCAAACGAGCCCCCAGCATAAACTCGAATTTCTGCCAAAGCTGGGCATGAGTCCTTACGGCCGGCCCGCCCGCCCGTCCGCCCGTCCGCCCGCCCGCCCGCCCGCCCGTCCCCCGACGCAAAACGCACGTGGATGAGAAAAGTGGAGACTACGTTCCATGGACCCTATATCAAGGCAACCAATTATGTAGGCCCGCGTTGAATAGGGTCACCCTCCCA
>JAYJME010005195.1:0-10311 GCA_036873775.1 Costaria costata
GGAAAATCAAGCCGGGGGGGGGGGGGGGGGACAAAGAGACGTCCCGCGGGATCCGGGGTTGGAGGATGGAGGTAAGCGTGGGTAACGTTTTGCTTTGCTTGAGCTGTTGTAAGCGCTCAGCGTGGCTACTTGAACGTCATCTAAGGAGCTTTGTTGATCATTGTCGTCCACGCTGCTGTCTACCTTGGAGCACAAAGTGTACACGCGGCAACACCAACCCAAGCCACCTTAACACCGTCTTTCGACCGGGAATTTAATCAATGACGCACAAACGCGGCAAATCACAACCGCAGACCTTGTGGATAGAAGCGCCCATCTTAGCTAAAGAAAACTACAGCAAAGACCCGCCTAGCGCCCCACGATAAGGGGGTCATTATCAACTCACTTGAGGTTAAGCACCACGCTGGACTTGGGCGTGAGGTACGAATCGTCACAGAACGCCTCCACGAAGCTGTCCTTATCCGCCGAGTACTCCAAGAGGGCCCGCTGGAGAGCCTCCCCTTCCCCACCCGTCTTGAACTGCGTGAATCATGGTGGCGACAACAAAAGGGCACGTGTCAAAACGAACGCTAGCCCTGTTACTGCTGCAGTGTGCAGAAGCATACTGGTATATATGAGTCGAATTCAAAGTATCTTGTCCCCAAAACGGGAGTGCAGTACTAAGGCAGTACCAAAGGAGTTAGCGATCTTTCGAGAGTTTGGGAACACTCAAGACAGCAAAAAAGGAATAAAAACAACTTTTTTTTGTTAAAGGCCCTACCCGAGGACACCGATCAATCCCGGACAACAGAGTTTCGTCGTCAGAATTCGTGGACAGCTGTACGGTGCAAGGGCGTGCACTCTTGGAAAAAACTCTGCAGATCACGGTACATCTTGAGACTGCGAGAAACAGTCGAGTGAAACGAAGGCTCACTCGGTACCTGGTATTATACAACACCTGGCCATCGACAAGCTTGGAGAACGGTTTACGAGTACCAGGTATGTACAAGCTCCTGATTCCAAACACTTGAAGGAGCGGAACGACTGAGCGGCAACTGAGACATAGCGCGTACTGTTTGTACCGTTGCATCATAGTGCTGCCGTCTGCTGCGCCTCGACGGGACGAGTCCTCTCAGGTTAAGACACTTGTTTTCTCGATGGCAGAGCCAAGCGCTGCGGGTGTTTGGCGAAGAGTGGAACTTTACCAGATGTCGCCGTATCGAGTACTCCTCTTGCGCCGATCCTCATCCAAACCTGGAACAGCTGCTGTGCGCTTTTGATTGTGATCGGGCGAGTTTCGATGTAGATTGCCATTACGGACAATCTTATCGCATATCTTCGTAGATTTGCCGACATCGGAATAACATAGACACAGGCTTGAGAGTCTTTATCGTATATTTTGACAGCCATGAGTCTTCCACCGTAGTCGAGCCGTGCTGCACCAGCCCCCACTCTGTGGTACCGCCAACCTCCTTTCCTGTTATTACAGTTGAATATGGACTGGAGCTCATCTGCTGGCTTTGACCATATTACTTGAGCTTCCTCAAACGGCGGTTATGCCGTCGCAGATAACTCCTGTTCTTCTCCTACGTACGTACGGACAACCCCATCCTATACGAAAACCATCAACGCTCCTGACCGTGTACGAAGCACGGACCATACACAGATATGCCGGTGGTTCTCTCACCTCCTCCACGACAGCTTTGGTTCTCGAGAACGCCTCCGGCGACAACAACGGGGCCACAGCGCTCAGATATTTCTCCAGCGTCTCGTCAAGTGATGGGACTTCCAGCTTCGGGAGACCCGACTGATACCTGAACGTGCCTTCCGTGTCGGCGACAGTATTAACCGTTTCCTTGGCAGTCGTGTCGGACTCAGCCGGCGTCACCATCGCTGTTACAGGTGTAACACGCGCCGCCGCCCCCGCCTCCGGGGCCGCCCCTGGGTTGCGTTGAGAGGCGTTGTCGCCGGTGGTGGATTGTGCGATACTGGGGGTGACGTTTCGCGTCATCTCATCAGCAGCTTTAGACTTCTCTCCTGTTTGCGGTGATGGCGGCGGCAGCGGATGCTAGTTAGGGCAGACACTGCGCGAGCTGTGTCTTTCGTCCAAGGAAATTGGCCAGGTTTCAAGGCATCCACGTTGGAGGCGTGTATATACGAACGAGTACGGAGTATTTTCTTTTCGCAGCCCGCATGTTGAGCCGTCTCTGGGGGCGGGGAGTGTGGCTGCTGCTGTGGGGTTTGCCGTGGTAGGTATAAGAAGTGGAGGAAGGAGCCAGGTCCTGCGACGTGGTTGGATGCTCGGGATCCGCGAGTCGTCGTAACCGTGCAACTCTGTCGTCGCCATCTTTGTAAAAGCGCTGATGTTGTTGAAGTTCGCCGGAATCACCGTTACGCATAACACATTTCCTCGCTATTCTTGGCGACTGCTTTGCGACACATGTTGGAATGGCGCAGGCGGGGCTCTCACGAGGACAGAGGACCGGCTGCTGATGTTACAAGCACGGGAGTAATCGCTGCGTTGGGGCTACGAAGAGTGCTGGCCAGCAGATTCGCCGGCGTAATTTGTCGTTGTGATGAAACACGATAACACCACGCTTGGTTGTTGGTTGAAGTTCTGTGAAACTCAATAGGTACCTGGCACGATACCTGGTACCTGGTACATGGTACCAGGTATGCGCTACAGTAGGTATACGTAATTGTGATGAAACACGATAACACCACGCTTGGCTGATGGTTGAAGTTCTGCGAAACTCAATAGGTACCTGGTACGAGATATACCTGGTACATGGTACCAGGTACGCGCCAGGTATACTGCTGTACGTAATGAGACTACGTACGCACGAGTACGAGTACAGCAGTGTAATACCAGTCCACCAGCATACTTGCCGTATCATGCAACGTACACTGGTGTCCACGATCGGCATTACCCGCAGAACAGCAGTAGGCGTATCGGATGAAGTGTGCCTTCTATTCTTCGCAAGACTTCGTTGTTGTTGAGCAGCTGTTGTTTAGTGGGCATTATCTCAAAGGCATCGACAGCAGAGGTAGAGTCTGCAGGAGGATTCTGGATTTTGAAAACCAGTGCACCTCTCAACAACCAAACTGCACGAACAGGCGACTAACACAGCTCGTTTCTTCGCGAATGCTGTCGACCTCGCAACTGAGGGGTACCGTAGTCCATATGTGGGCGAGGAGAATACCGTACGCTTCCCTCACCTCTGATCAGTGTTGGTTGCACCTCTGCTCAGTGCTGGATGTTGGATGCTGAATCATTCCAAAAACGCCTCGCGGAAGTATGGAAACCCTTTTCTAGACGTTACATTTTCTTTTAAACATTTTTGAACGGCGAACCGACGAACCTACTGACGCAAGGGCTCGCGCAAAATACGGTGCGCATTGCGCCGCCTTTTTGTCTGGACGTTGCCACCACCACGCCACCACCACCACCACAATCGATTTTGCAACGGTGTAGAGACCCGTTGATACATACCATGCGTGGACGCTATTAGTGCAGCTTCTTCTCTGCATGCGTACTGCTGTGTTGAACGGCATCCGTATGGACCTGCCGACCTGTCGATGTCGCCTCGTCGTATTAATAGTACCTCTCTCCTGTCTTCCGATACGCGCCAGCTTAAAAAAATAAAAACGGCCGTTGTAGCATTGTGCGCACACAACCTATAGAGTTGAGGCTCGACACAAGTGATGGACACTAAAGCTACTGCGAGTACTACGAAGCACGTCGAGTTCGACTTGGCTGGCACGCATTACGACGATGATGAAAGAGACCCCTTGGGGATCTTGGGAGGGTCCTCGGGTCACCACGACCACCGCCTTGTCGACACCTACATGGCAGCACCATCACCCGCGGCAGCAGCTGCAGCTTCCCTTGGACCGGAAGTGTCGGTGCGAGCACCACCAATGGTGAGAGCGCCAACGCTCCGCGTCGACCGCGAGAAGAGGGACTCCTGCGAAGTCATCGACGCAATTCTGAGGAGCTCGAAAGACGTGCGGGACCGAATTTCCTCGCGGCAGGTCAGCGAGTGCAGAGATAGTGAGACCTGTCTTGATAGAGTTCTGTAAACAGAATGCAGTTATTGATCCTGGTGTCTGGTATGGGTGCATGCTCATGTTCATGAGGAGCGACGAATCGGCATGAGGTTTCCCTAGGAGTTAGAGCTTCGTACCCACGTGCGGTACAGGCAACAGCTGTAGCATGTGATCGGAGGTCTCGCCAGCCACCACAGCGCGCGCTGCAAAGCAAGGTAAACATACTGCCGCAAGATGCCGCTACGTTGCGCCCAAAACTTGTGCGATTTTTGCTCCCAAGATTTGGTTGTTATCCACAACGAATTGGGATCGTTGCTCAAAGCAACCATACAACGCTGTTCTGAGCGTATCGCAAAAGTTAGCATGGTTCAGGTGCACGATCCGCTGGAAAAGCTCGCTAACCCCGTGCCTGAAAAACCACACTATTCTACTGTACCTGCACACATATTGTGTGTGATGTACGCAAACAATTATAAGCGAGTGTGTGGCTCAACATCAGCACCTGCTCCGTCCGTGGATGCATACATAGCTCTACGAATATTAATCGGAAAAAACATATCAGGTACCAGTTGTATCACAACGATGCCCATACTGTACGACGAGTTATAACATGACGATTCCAGTGCTTAGGTTGGGCGTCTGATCATTGCACACTTGAAGTAGGAATATCGCAGGCTTCACCGATCCTCGCGCAAGCTCTACCATCGCACTCAAAACCTTCGCATGCATCGCCCATAAAAACTCCTCTAGCGTCGCTTCCTCGAACAGCGCAGTATTGCAGACAGGTAGCTACTCTACAACCAGTATCTCCTCGATCAAATACTCGGCTTGGCACCGTTACCTCACGACTAAACCATTATCACATCACAGCTAAAATATAAATGCAACGTGTCACGAACCGACTTTGCGCCGCTACTCGTAACTCACTTTCTCCACCCCTTCCTTCTCGGGCGCACCAGGCCCGCGTCTTCGAGGCGTACAAGATCGAAAGCCACAAGCTTAACAAGGAGCTGGCCCACCTGCCAGCGACTTACGATCAATATCTGTCTGTCCGCGAGAAAGCAAAGTCCCGACGAAAACAGCGGAGCATCGCTAACACCGAGGCACTCGTCAGCCATCCCTTGGAATATCACCTTCTTCGCGGCACTGAAAGCTTATCGCCCAGTGCGGGACGAAATTCAGTCGTAGAAAACGAGCAAACAACTGAGGTGGTGGGAGCAGCAAACGGGTTGTCGGATTTGGAAGCGGAGGCTACGGGGGGGACAGAAGAGGAGGATGGGCACAGCAGTGGGAGCGATAACGGATTATCGCCGACATATCTCAAGGAAGGCAGCGGTTCTGTAGAGAACAAGGACGCGCACCAAAGCGCAGAGCAGGCGGCGTTCAGGAGGTGCAGCACTCGAGCGAGGTGAGCAAACTTGACACAAAAAAACGGAAGGTAAGTCGCTGCTCGCTGTGGTGGCGACGTCATATCATAGTAGACGTTTGGAAGACAATTGCAGGTTTATTATGAATATGTAATTGTTTTGCCGTCCGACGATGTGCAGCGTGAGTGAGTGTCAATAACGAAAAACATGATGAAAAAAAAACAACTATTTTTCGAGCGTCAGAGTCGCACTAACGTATGAATGGAAGCAAATACGTTGCACGCGTGTGTTGCGATAGGTCCTGACCAAAGCTGGCACAAAACATATATGCACGTAGGCGTGTTTGGCTGGGAACCACAACTTCCGCTAAAATCGAGCAGATCCAGCTATCAACGCGACATATCGAAGGCGATTAAGTGGTCCGTTTTGAAGACGTATTCGGTACCGTGTGTTCTGCTTTTGCCGAAAACCAATGACACCAACAGCGTAGAACCCGTACCCCCCCGTACCCCCCCGTACCCCCGACCGTCGACATCGCCAATGTTCAACTACACGCCTCAGGGCCGGCTCTGCAGCCGAGAATTTCACCGCTAGACAGCAGTTCACTTGCTGCCACCAGGAGGAACGACGCCAACACTCCTGGAAACCACGAGGAAGTCCATGCAAGAAAGAAGTTCCCGCTCTTAGGAGAAGCAAGATACGGGGGCGGTATATGGTTTTCTCCCTCCTCGAAGCAGCTCGGGACGAAGAGGAGGACATGGTGAAAAAAAAGGCGCTTTGCTTGCAACGGCACTGCGAGCCGTGTATACGTAGAGCTAGCTCAGTCTGTTCTCACATGGTTATGGAGGATATCCGCATTGAAGAGGGTTGCTGTTGTCCACCAAGCGCATCGTCGTCATGGGGATTTCGTTTTCATTGTCACAGCTGTACGTAGCAGTTCTCCTCCAAGCGGCGGAAGGCGTATTCCGTAATGTGCAAAGCTGAAGGCAGACACCCTGAACGATTAATCCGGTGCTCAAAAACAACCTCTACCAGGTCTTGTGCACGTTCCGCCCTACGCCGCTTCGACCCGCATCACACAGGAGAACAGAATAATCGCTTCAAAGGAAGCGTCAAGGTCGGAAGAGCGGAAGGAGCGTGAGGAGTTATTTCGAAAGCTTGATGAGGCTAGAGCAAGAAACGCCAGGAAGGTGATAACCTCTCGCTGGTGATCTTACTTTATACTCATACGCGTTATCCTGTGTGGGTCTGTAGCAGCCGGAGGAAGACTGACGATGTTCCACAGAAGGTGTTGCTGCACTGTGCTCTATGGCCCCTTTCGCCTGCGCTGGGCTGGAGTTAGAGCGTGATGGTAGAGACTACACACTGCCTGGTATCATACCTGGCATAGGATAGCCGCGGGAGGGTGCCCAACATATTACCGGTATGCATTAATAAACGGCGGCAGGAAGAGCGGAGTCTGATCTTGGGGGTCGTGTGTACTTTCGTGGCCGTCGGACGGTCTCACACATGACGTTTTTGTGTTCCCTGTTCAATTGCAACGCTTGGTTGACATTCGCTGACGCAAGACGCAAGGTGCTCGTGTCAGAACGGATTGGAACTGCAGTAAAAATGCTATAGCATTCTTCGTGGCTTTCTCCACCCTGAGTTATTCGGGTGTTCGCCACCTTTTCCGCGCTTGTGTTAGTGGTCGAACAAAGCTGTCGCACAGGATTTGCATTTTTTGGAACCACACATTTGTCGTGATTTGACATGTGTCACTATCACTCACCCGCAAGCAGGAGCACTTTCTATGACACCAACGTTTGCGCGCTCAAGAGCTTGAGGTACCCAGTCATGTGACCATGGTCAATCTCCTCTCCCTCCCCCCCTTCCCCGACCCCAATCCCTCAAACGCGGAACGAAAGCTCGACGCTCTCATGACGGAGTATAACCCCCGTCCGAGCCGGTCTCGACGAGACAGCACCCTCGAGAAGCTCCGCGTAGCGTTGCCCGTGCCGAGCGTTTCAGAGGACGACAGCCGTTTTCGAGTTGGCGGCGGCTACGGTGGTAACGGGAACCCTTACGCGCAGTCGGAGCGGAAAGAGGGCGACGAGGGGGAGGGTCGCTGGGACAACACTGGTAGCGGTGATGGTTGCACCAATGACTGCTCCGACGGCGACCGTCGAGATTGCTTGGAAGGAGGCCCGCTGGCCAGCGCTGACGAAGTCAACCGAGTCGATCGACCCGGAGGGGTGGGTGGCAGCGAAGCTACCCAATTTCGCCGCGAGAGCTACGGGAGCGACTCCCGAATATGTCAACCATCGGAGCCCCTTGAGGGAAACGAGGGCGGCGCTTGCGGTGACGGAGCTGGGATGGATGGTCCCCAGATGAGCCCTCCTCCGCAAAGCTTCGAAAACAGACCCACCGTCGCCGGAGACGAAAATTACGAAAATGACGCGAGTACCGGCGGCCGGCAGGGGGACGGGGAGAGGGCTGTCAGCGCAGACCCGAGAAAAAGACCTGCGACGAGCCAACGCAAGGTCGGATGGAAAACCTGGACGGAGTGCATACCCGGAGGGCCTACGTAGAGTATGGGCGTGGTACTTTTTGTTGTCTAAGGCCGATAATACCCGGTGGTCTGTTGCAAGTTGATCCCGCCAGGGCGATAAAAACGCCCAGGCCCCGGGCCCCCGTACAAACAGTTGGCGCCCCATGTATATATAGCCCGTCTAGCTGCAACTCTATTGTCAGAGTAAATAACGAAAATGTTGTGGTGGATGCACGAAGGGGGTTCGATAAGACCCCATGGCAGAGCGGCTCTTTCCGCGTCAATCGTGCGTAATGATGTCGGTAGCACTCTGGAAGAAAATGTAAGGATCGTTGGGGTATACATATCAATACATAACGGGGTCCTTACAATACGGTCGAGAGTGGTGCGGTTACCGTGCCATGTGACCCCTTTTCCCGTATTTTCCGCCAGGTACCAACGCTTCCAGATCCAAACGAAGTCAACAATTCCGTAATGGCAGACCCATTCAACATGGATCACCTGAAGGTGAGGTTACGGTGTTAGCGGGGGCCGGTAGCTTGCTTTGCGACAGCGGACGGCAGAGATGGCTGCTCGAGATTGTGCAGGATGTTTGTCTCGGCAACTCCGCCTCCCCTCGCCTTGCCTAAGCCTGCCACTGTGCACCGCCAACCTATAGGCTATACGGTAGCTTTCACTGAACGACGTGCGGTGGAGGACAATGCCAATGGAACACGGACGCAAACATGACGAAAAATGCAGAACGAAAATTGCCTCACCATTCTTTCAAACAAGACGATTTTTCTCTTGAATCGCCCCCATCATTCCCCTACGTGCCACACAATGTGCAGGATTTGCCGGGGTTGACTGGAGGGTGCAATCGAGGGCTTAGTGCGCTGGTATCCGAAGCGGTCACCTACATCGACCCGTCATTCCCTAACCTCGAGTTCCACCGCCGCGCGGCGATGGACAGGGCGGGCTACTTCATGCCCGGATACAAGCCACGGGTTAGTCATAATATGAAAAACGTTTGGGATGTCGGCAGCATGTTGCTTTCATTCTACGAGTACCAGAGGCCGAAATATACATGCGGAGAAAAATACGAGCGAGAAAAAACTTAGTTTTTCTCGCCGAGATGAACAACCACGGCAGCGGGTTTTTACTCAAACAGCCCCTATCACCCTGCCAAAGCAAAACTACTTTTTGTGTTCTGTCCCCAGAATGGACGTACTTTTCATACCCCAGCGTCCCGCGCACCATAAGCTTTGCGCTCGCCCATGCAAGGCTTGTTGCTTCAAACGCCTGCATGCGTATGAGCCTCCTACGTAGAGCGTGCCGTCTCTCAAATCAAGTCACGGTTGACCTTTCAAGGCCACCACACACAGCATCTCGTACGCGTGTTTGCCTCCCCCCCCCATCGCCGAAATATGACATTGTTCAAGGTAATTTCTCCCGGGCCGGAAGCCGGCGCCTATTGGCTGGAGCGACGCCAATCGTACCGAGTGAAGATGGCCGCCCCGCCCCACGAACAAATACACCTGCAGCGACAACGAGGCGCCCTAAACGCCGCGCCCCCTCCCACTACGGCATGCCCTCAAGCGACCGGCCAGCACCCCCACAACGAAGCCACCGGTCTCCGAACAGCGAACACTTCGAAGAGATAGATGCGCCGTTCAGGGGGAACGCGGGCGCTCGACCAACAGCAGCAACAATGTCTATAGCAACGGCAAGGGTGTGGTTGCTGGGCGTGACATTCCGGCTTTTAATAAACAAAAGCCGCAAAGGCACACATAGAGGGTACCTGTGGGCGTGGGTCACACCCGCATCGTAGCAGGAGGCCTTTGCTTTGGGCACGGGCGAGTTGCAACCGGCACCGGCGGCCGCAGAATGGGAACGGAGCCCGCTCCTGCTAGAGGAACGGGTGCAGCGCGAAGTGTTTATGACGCCCGATACCTCGCCACGGGCCCGGGGGATAGGGTCAGTGCAGGTGGGCAAAACAAAAAGAGCAGTGCTGGACGTGACAGCCAAGAAGCCGGCGGTTAACGCGAGGCTCCCCAACTGCACTGCCGGTGGACGCTGCACTCGTAGCGGAGGTAGCAAATGATCGTCGACAAGAAAATGTATTTCTCCTGCTGCCGACCCCGCACAATGGTTGATACAAGTCACAGCCACAGAGCTCTGTGTATGAGCAGCGTTCTTGGAAGCGAATCTCGCGCAGCCACGAAGCGTATACTTCGCGGAGAGCGCTCCTAGTCGGTGTAAAACCAATTTTTGGCGCGTGCTATGGTAAGGCGGCCGAACTGTCCGCGGAGTCGGCGTCAACAAGTTGTACGAGTAGTTTGTCAATATTAGTCCAGTGCATCCTCCGACCCAGGGGCACAAACTAGGCCTCCTCTCTCACACGAA
>JAYJME010005196.1:0-10307 GCA_036873775.1 Costaria costata
TTTTACAGCGTCGTTGCCAGCCGACGCCAACCCAACCTCCCAACGGGGGGTGGGGGAGTTTGCGGAGGGGGGGGGGGGGGATGCCCCTGAAGTTACTATCGCCGTATTTGGAAGCAATATATACGGCGATGCTACCGTGCATATACGACAGGTCTATAACACCGGAGAGGGGGTTCGCACCTCTCGAATCTTAGATCCAAGCTAATGCTTCACTGGAGAGCCGGCCCGAAAAGCTACAATTAAGGAAGTGTAGGTACCATGTATGAGGGTGCTGTATGTATACGGTATGCTGCGCATGGCTCACCATGAGCGTCTCTGATGGTAAGCATAACTCCCATGAACAGCGCCGAAACCTCTCGAGCGATCACACCCGCCGAGAACGTCATTTTTTCGGCGTGCAGGCTTGTCTGGGAGCACTCAGCCCGAAATGACGAGCGCCTGAGGACAAGTGAATTCGCCAGCGAGAATAGCCAGCAAGGATTGACAACGAGAATCGCCAGCGAGAATCGCCCGTGAGTAAACTGCAAGTTCGTTAGGGTCGAGCAACGAGCGAGAACAGAAATGAACGTATACGAGAGTCAGGAACAACGTGGTGGCAAAACATGGGAAAGGTCAAAGTGAGTTGTTCGTCGAGCGCAAAAGAAACGCCCTCATCCGTTGCCCCTACGTGTACAAGCTTTCAGGCAAGCGCAACTTGTGTGAAGGAGCGCCACGTCGGGGAAGCAGGGGTGTCGATGCCGGGTAGACACCCGTACTCTCTCCATCTACCTCCACACACGTATTTACTCTGCTCGCTATTTACTTTGGTAAAGACCGTGGGTCTCTGCTACAGAGAGCTTCATACCAAACCCTGGAACGTATACGTACCAAGTACCATATAGCGTGTGTGTGTTCTTCACATTAAACCGTTCTACTACTCGCCGACATCCAGCACACCCATTGTCCGTGCTGATTCTTCACCCTAGGAGAAACACGCCCTGTGGTCACAAGCCACGACACAGAGATAATACCGGTACGTAGCTATTGATATCAGGTATAGAAAGATGGGAGATACGAAGTACTACTACTGCTGTACAGGGCAGGTTTTAAGAAAACGAGCACTATTGCACGAAAAGCACGCGGAGATCTACAAGAGAATGCATAGGAAAATCGGCAGCCTTTTTAACTGAAGTAATTGTTCATGCATTATTAACCCGTGCGGGGGCGCGATCGGCCGAGCGATGGCGCGATCAAACGAGTGACGAAGGCGGCCCAAGACCGATTTTGCCTGCTATAGCAGACCACTCAGTCAGCACTGCCTGGTTGGTCTACAGGGGTAGCAGGTTATCTATTCCTTCAAATCAACAAATGATACGCGTACATTCGAATCTCGGCGATCATCACTTTTCCAGGTGGCAAAAAAACGGGGGAAGGTAGATTAGATTTCTCTATTCTGACCAGTAGAGCGTGGCGAGGGGGGCAGTGCCCCGGAGATCAACGCCGAGAATGATGAGTCGAACCAAAGAAGTACCTGGTATAGTTTTTGTTGGTTGGAAACTATAACCTACTACTGGTACAGTAGACCACTCATACAGCGCTGACTGAGCAGTCTACTGCTGTAGTACCGGTACTAATAGGTTACGATACCTTCGAATCAACAACCGCCAACAAAATCACCGAGCGACTGGACTATCGACGGTCGCGAGCGAGCGAGATAGCGAGCGAGCGGCCGAAGGCGCGATCGACAAAGACGGACAGGTGCCGCGGACACCGAGCGACCGTGCGATCAACGGCGACCGAGCGAGCGACAGCGCTAGCGAATGGACACACGGCGGCTGTTGTTGTACTGCTGGAACTGCTACTTATACACAATTGTAATACTTATACTATTATGCCGTAAACTACTACTCTACTCGTACTACTACTACTACTACTACTACTACTACTACTACTACTACTACTACTATTACTTACTGTACTTGCCGTGACGAGCGCGGGTCGGCGCGGCGCGGTGCGAGACGTCGCTGTTCGCCCATTGTTGTGGCACTCACCGCCCCGCACCCCCCTCCTACCCACGGCGAAAAACGAGCCCTCCCAGGGCGGCGCATCCGCAACATCGCACTATTACGGGGGTCCATAGTTAATAGGACCAAATATTGTTAGCAAAAATAGGGAAATATATAGGTTTTGGTGTCTACAGTAGGTTCTATTGTGTCTACAGTAGGTCCTATTAACTCAAGGACCAAATATTGTTAGCAAAAATAGGGAAATATATAGGTTTTGGTGTCTTCAGTAGGTCCTATTGTGTCTACAGTAGGTCCTATTTACTATGGTCCCCCATAATACGAGTACGTAACCCAAGGTAAGACACCAACAACATTCAATACTAACAACAACACCAACACTCCACCTAACGTATATAAACACACCAGTGCCTTCAAATGACGTATTATACGTGTCAAGTTTCAGCTCAAACTTCGAAAACACGGACTGAGCAAGGGCTGACCAATATAAAAGCCGATCTTGGCCAGCCCAGCTCGTATGGTACCATGAGTAAAAGCCACGGTGATCCTTACAACAACAGTAGTACTGCTGCTGTAGTTTTGTTTGTAGGTTTGGTGGGCACCCATTTACAGCCAAATAGAGCGGAGTACAGCCTAACGTATATAAACACACCCGATGTACGTAGACTGCCACAATTTAACGCCAAGAAACCCTACATTACATTAACCCCCCAGGGAGGGGGGGCGAGTTCTTCTTCCAACTCGCCACAGCTTCCCACCCAGTGCCAGACCCCTGCTCACACACACCCACGAGTAGAGCCCCGTACTCAATGATCTTCCTCCTTATTGTCTGAAACTCTTCCCGGTCTCTCTGTCTTCCCAACTCAACCAACTGCTGCACTCTCATCGACTCGATAACCCTCTTCCCCATCCCCTTTTCAATCCGGCCAACGATTCAGTACCAACTTTGTTCAAGCTTCCACATATTTTTAGTAGTACGAGCTGGTCCGATCATAAAACCGATTTTCATTAGATCCGTGGTTTTGCAATCATTTGGACGTGTTATGACTCCAAATTTAGCAGCGGCATTGCTGAGCTTGCAGCGCATTTGCAGCCGTCATAATTTTTGGAATCCGATTGATTTCGTTGAGAAAAGCCATGTTGAGTTAATTCCTGCACACATACAGGAATATTTCGATACTGAAGTCTATACGAAACCTCGAAACATCTGATCACCGCGTGACGCTGATTTTCGGTGTGGACATACCTTGAGGCAATGCTAAACGATCAATATCCTCCCCATCGCCCAATTCGTCGTCAATCAAGAGATATGACGTGCAAAAACTCCACCATACAAAGTCAAGATTTTACGATGAGCGACCCAAAATCTGGATTTCCCAGCTCAATTTATCGTTTTTTTGTCTGGATTTTTTACACACGTGATTCGCATCGCTCTCGTCTATACACTTTGCCAGCAGCTCCATTTTTTTCCACTTTTTTTTCATGATTTATTTGCCAAAATGTCTGCGGGGCAGTTTTTGAAACGGTCATAACTTTCGCCCATCTGAAAAAAAAAAAATGGAGCTGTGGGTAATCGTTTCGTTTTACGCTGAGAAAGCTCCACACAAAATTTCAGATCGAAAATCGCAAAACTGAGCTGGGAAAAAGCCGGCAAGTACCGCCTCGTCAGTACGGCTGGACCAGCTCGTATTCGTCGGCAATTATTTGGGATCCAGTAAGACATAAATAAGACCAAAACATCCTACGACGTATGTCTTTGTTTTTAACAGAGTATGATATCATATATACCTGACGAGAAAAAAAAACACCCATTCACTAACGGGTCGGCAAGGGTTCATAGAACACGCGTGCCAAAAATCGGGATACATCTCCAAAAAACGGCGTGGGCATCCAACGCCTACTCGTACTAAATTTGGGGCGATATTACAGTTGAACCAGCCTGCAAGTACAAGTAGTAAGTATACCTGGTACGAGACACATATGTGATCTGTAACCGTGGCTTGTACCGCCGTTGAGTGTGCAAGCTCCTGCGAGTGCAGCAATTACGAGTGAGCATCGAATAAATAAAATAAACCACGAGCACGGCAGTACTTCGAAGAGAGGGGGGGGGGGGGATCAGCCGCAATTAATATGTTCACGAACAGGCGGCGGTGCGATGCTGATGGGCCCGTGCGCTGAAGGGCGGGGTGGATGCTTGTGTTTGTGGCAGTGGGAGCTTGTGGTCAAAAACAATAATCGGTCAGGATTTTGCCCCGAACTTTTGTTTTCGCCCTATGTTCCGCGAAGCTTTTCGCCAGTGGACTCCGATTGTGGCCGGTTTAATGGAGGTAAAGCTATTACTCAGAAATTGTGACCACTGGCTTGTACAGGAAAAGCAAAAGATGATTTGATTGCCACTTCCATGGTCGGCTCCCGCGCAGCAAGCAAGCAACACGAGAGAGTAGGAAGCGGTTACGTAGGGAAGACCGATCCGACCTTAACAGCCATGTCTAACGCGGCGGTGGCTGCGACGCTGGCAAGAAAAAGGCTGGATCGCTCTTCCCTAACTGCTTCCTACTGTCTCGTGCTGCTTGCTGCACGGGAGCCGAGAGCACGAGAGGGTAGAAAGCGGTTAGGGAGGACAGATCCGAGCGACCTTAACAGCCATGTTCAACGCGGCGGTGGCTGCGACCCTGGCAAGAATCTCGTGTGCCTCTGCTACACACGGGAGGCGACGTTGGAAGTGGCACTCATCTCTTTTGCTTTTTTTTCTGTATAGTCTTGCCAGGGTTGCAGCCTCACCCCCGCGTTGGACTTGGCTGTTAAGCTCGGATCGGTCCTCCCTAACTCTCTCGTGCTGCTTGCTGTTCGGGAGCCGACAATGGAAGTGATAATCCTTTTTTTTTTTACTTATTTTTCTGTACCGCCAGACGGAAAGCTCACACAGCTCTCTGAGGACAGAACTTTTGACAAAACTTGAAAAGTTGAAAATCCTTCCGCAAAGGGTAAAACATTTTTTGCACCGGCCTGTTTTTGCAATGGCGACGCCGAGACGAGACGAGAGAGACATCCTAACGATGGATTCGTGATCCCCAACCCCAAACTTGCGTTAGGCACCCTGAAAAAATCAGCCCTTGTGGCAAAAAAGGTTTTTATGTAGCGCGCGGTATAAGAGGGAGTTTTTTTTTTTTTGTTTCTCTTAAGGTCATCCCCGATTTATTTTGTTTTAGGATGTAGTTGTAACTGGGTCGCATATGGTTGAAATCGGGGGAAGCATGGCGACGGATTCGCAATCCCCACCCCGAAATTAACGCACCTTTTGAATTTTTCAGCACGATCGGAGCTGTTTCAGAGGAAGGGGATATTTTCGGACCATCCCCGTTTTTGAAAATATCCCTAGTAGGAAGCCGTAGATAAAACCCGGGCACCAGCATCACATTTGTTTTCAAACTTCGCTGTGTGATTTAATAGAAGTTTATAAATAGAAGGTTGTCAACATGACATTAAAAATCGAGATTTCGCCGGGGATGTTTCATCACCACGTCCCCCCCCGCCCCCCGTAAAAATTCGTGCCTCTTTACCTCGGATGCATAAAACCTGATGTCGTTTTTTTTTTTTTTTTAAGTTTTCGTACCAAAATTCGATGCAGATCGATCGACGGTGGGAACGCTGAACCCTGTGCGCGGTAAAAGTGAAGGCGACTATATATACTGCTGTATCGGAGGGAAGGGGAAATGCTTGTGACGACGGCTTTGTCCAGTAGGCCGCTGGAAAGTAAAAGTGTGCGGTTTGGGTGTTTTGTGTTGGGGGTATGGTTGTTATCATAAGTGCCAGAAGGAACTACTGCTGCTGCTGCTGCTGCTGCTGCTGCTGCTGTCTGTTAGTAGTTACTATTGCTAGTACATTAAATATAACATGGATACAGCAGTAGTCAGTGTACCTTTGTATGCCGTCCTTGCGTTTTGATTTTTTGTTTGTTTTCGTTTTGTTTCGTTTTTCGTTCATATTTTTTTTTTTGCGTTTTTGTTTTCGTTTCAACTCTTTATTTTTTTTTTTTGCGTTTTTGCGTTTTTGCGTTTTTTTTTTTGCGTTTCATTCCGTACCGTTTCGTGTTCGTTCCGTGCCACGCCACCAACCATCGATTCAACTATAGGGGAGATCGTCCGAGAGACGACGCGGGACACGGAGGCCATCGCGCAGTACAAGACCATGCGAGAGACGCTGGTGTACCTGACCCACCTTAACAACGAGGACACCGAGACAATCATGCTGGAGAAGCTCAGCAAGCAGGTCGAGGTCAGTCAACCCCCCCCCCCACACACACACCCTTCCCCCTTCACCCCCTCCCCTCCTCCCGCACACGCCTCCATCTAGCTTGAAAACTGTGTCAAAGTGCTTTTCGTGCTGGCTATCATAGTGCTTGTGTTAACAATGTAATGGGAGCAAACACAAAAGACCAAAATGCCTTTATTTTTGTGCATGTGTGCGTGTGTGCGGCGTGCGTAAAAGCTCTTGTTCCTGCTTTTTTTTTATGTTTTTTCTTGCAAAACAAAAATGCGGCAAATCATATTTTTTGTTTTATGTTCATTTATTTGTTGTGTTTTGTGTTAATTCGTGCCACATTTGGATTTTTATTTTTGTAATTATCAAGACAAGAGCCACCCAAGCGGTAAACCATGTGGGCAAAGCGTCAGCCAATCAGCGTATCGAATGGAAACGGTGCACCAGCCTGTCCGAAGATGTGAAGACCGCTTTGAGACGAACAACGCGCTGAATGAACATGCATCCAGCGCAGACTTTTGTCCAGGACGAGGTCCCCCTGCTTCGGGGCAGGAGGACTCCTCCAAATCCAATAGTTACAGCGAATGATCGGCAGCAGAGCGAAAGAATGCTCTGGCGTAAGTATGTACTTCGAAGTATAACATCAGTCGTGGATGGCCACAGCAGACGAAAACTCGAAGCTCACACAGAGCACACAAAATGTCAATTTTTTTTATCATTTAGCCGCTCCACCACATCCACATCGTAGACGAGACGAGACGAGAGTAGAGTGGGCTATTTAGTCGCTGCACCACCACATCGTAGAGGAGAGAGTGGACAGTCAGTAAAGCGGGATACGGAAATTACATCGATCGGGCATAAATCCCGATATCTCAATGCCCCGCTACCAGAATCCCTATCCAGTATAGAACTCCTTAGTATATACTGGTACATACCATGGATCTTGTGGGTCGTATTGTCGAGCACAATCAACTATATGACTGCAGTCCGGTTTTGGGCATAAATGACTTGCAATTAGAGTAATATATTTGTTTATGTACAGTGCCGTACTAAAAGGGTTAACCCTAGTAAAATTACTACCCCGAAAAAGTATCCCACACTATTTCCAAGTAGTTTTGTCCCCAATAACCGTTTCCGGCTCTAAAGGGGTTAAGACGATATTGTAACCAAAATGTTTTTGTTGTTTTTTTTCGTCAGGTGTCGGGGACTCAGTTCACGTGGAACAACTTGAACACGCTATGCTGGGCTATCGGGAGCATCAGCGGAGCCATGAACGAGGAGGAGGAGAAACGCTTTCTCGTCACGGTGATCAAGGTACTAACTGTGGAGTGTATATATAGATGGAGGCGGTGGTGGGGTGGGGGTGGAGTAGGTTGGAGTGGGCGGGGTGGGGTGGGGTGGTGATATTTGAAGATTAACGAGGCCTCGACCTATTACTGCACAAACCTACTGAACATACTGCAAAAACCTACTGAGCATACTGCACAAGCCTACTGAGCATACTGCACAAACCTACTGACCATACTGCGCGAAGCTACTGAACATACTGCACGACTCAACCGTATCAAACAACGTACTGCTATACTTATACGAACACGTATCATACATACCTGGTATATATATATAATACGTGCATATCATACTGCCTTTGAACAGGACCTGTTGAACCGGTTGCGAGATGAATCGCGGCAAAAGGACAAACAAGGCAGTAACTGCTAGTGCAACCGACTGCTGTGCAACCTACTTGTCGACCTTCTTGCACGTCTGAACCGCATACCAGTACCCTACTGCTGCGCATCTATTACGGGGGACCATGAGTAAATAGGATCAAATATTGTTAGCAAAAATAGGGAAATATCTAGGTTTTGGTCTACAGTAGGTTATTTTGTGTCTGCAGTAGGTCCTATTAACTATGGACCAAATACTGTTAGCAAGACAAGGGAAATTTATAGGTTTTGGTGTCTACAGTAGGTCCTATTGTAGGTCCTATTTTGTCTACAGTAGGTCCTATTAACTATGGTCCCCCGTAAATAGCATATTTGGTCCTGTTATTATGGTCCCCCGTACTGCAGTATGCGTCCGGTTTTAGCGGGGTAACCTGTAATTATCTTATAGAACCCTCCACCAACGCACACAGTTGGCGACAGCTAACCCTGTGTTATTCCGGTCACCGCTCCGGGTTCGCAACCGGTTTGCAAATACATTATAATGGGTACGGAGGTTCTCGGAAAAAATGCGTTTTTTTTTTTGAAGGTTTGTTCGTGGTAACAGCAGCCCCTAAAATAGTTCCAAACGCATCCATATGTTGGCAAAACCCCTCCTTTACCGTTAACGCGTTTTCTTACAAGGGGCCTGGTAGCGGTTCATCTCCCTTACCGCATGTTTTTTTTTGGGGGGTAGCGATTCTTGTGGGGTGCGGTCCTCACGATTATTGCCGATTATATTTGCTGCATTGGTTTTCCCCGAGGGGTAGCTTCTTACATAAATCTGTGCAGCAACACGCAAACCCTCTCTCGCGTATAGCCAACGAAAAAGATGGAAGAACTAATAGTACCATTCCTCAGGGGCACCTTCTAGCTTGTTCCGTGACAGGTTGATGACCTTCAGCCCCCTTAGCGTGCCCAGCTCCCGAGGGATAGTTCCAGTCAGGTTGTTGAACTGCAGGTGAAGTACCTTTTGGGGGGGGAGGGTGGCGTGCAGACATAAGGGTACAGCGCGGAAGGGATTTATTCACACCTCGAACAGATCATGATCTAGATGATCTAGACACTAACTTGGCGTTCTGAGATGCTGTGCAGGATCTGTACCGCACAGATCCGACCCCGGAAACATGTGCTAGTTCATGCAGATTATACGGCTCCCACCCGGCAACATGAGCTAGATCATACAGATCAGGCAATAGATCTGCCATGAAGGATCTAGATCATCAAGTGGAAATCGATGACCTGTCGGGGGTGTGTGGTTATTCCACAGGAACTAACTCATTCATATATGTTATACCTTTCATTCTGAGAAACGGGAGTTCGAGATTTGAAGGCACCGCGAATAAGGGGCAGCGCGGAAGGCTTGAGTTAATTTATTTCACACTCAGTCTCCTCATCGCGATCATTTTTTCACGAGAAATTTGAAATATTTGGGCTGACATCGCACCTGAAGGTCTCGGAGGTTTTGTAGAGACGTTGGGATGCGTCCCGACAGCTCGTTGTGGTCCAGGAGCAGCCGCTTCAAGCGCGTCAGGCTGACCAGCCAGGGTGATAACGGTCCTGGTGTGTGGTTGCGTGCGTGCGTACGTGCGTGCGTGCGTGCGTGCGTGCGTGCGTGCGTGCGTGTGATGCTCGATACGATAGGAGTATGCTTCGTAGTACTTTGACTGGCGGGGGCTTCTTAGCCAAGAAACTAGCCAGTATCCTTTTGATTATTTTTGCTCACAAAACATCCCAGAAAAAGAAAAAGAAAAAGAAGAAAGTACCAAAAGGGAAACCAAAGAAGAAAGGGAAACCAATGTGGGAGTAGGTACAAAAGGGAAACCTATGACGCAATAATTCTCGTAACTCTCTTCTGTACCTACTCCCACAACTATTAACTCGATCCCCCCCTTCTTGACTGTCCTTGCTCCTCTCTTTTCCTTGTCAATACGCAACTAAACACTCTTAACACTCCCTCCTTCTGTGCCTACTTCCCACCTTAACCCTTTCACCACCCCAAAAAAGTACCCCATACTATTTCCAAGTAGTTTTGTCCCCAAAAACCGTTTCCGGCTCTAAAGGGGTTAAACATCGCTCCATCAATATATATCTTGTTTTTTTGGAATGTTCTTCGTTGCCTACGTCACAAGAAAATTAGCTTGCGAGTTTTCTTAAAGAGCATTTTTAATATTACGGGGAAGGACCATATTAAACAGGACCAAATATTGTTGGTAACAATAGGCACGTTATAGGCTTTTGTGTGCACAGTAGGTTCCTATTGACTATGCCCCCCCGTTTTTTGTGTGTACAGTAGATTCTATTGACTGTGGTCCCCCGTTTTTTGTGTGGGCAGTAGGTT
>JAYJME010005197.1:0-10307 GCA_036873775.1 Costaria costata
TTGTTATCTATTTCACCCAGCCGATGGCCGTTTGATTACCGGGCAGATGTCCCTAGTTACGCGGCTGAGTGTTGATTACTGAGCTGATGTTAGAGTTAAATCCAATATAGTTTGCGAACATGAATTTGAGATTATGGTTTTGATTTTTAGGTTTTCGGTTTTTGAATTTGAAATTGAGATTCTGTGTTGAGATTTGATTCTGAGAATCTGGTTTTTAATATTTGAGATTGAGGTTTGAGATTCTAGTTTTATACTTGTTCTCTATTTCACTCAGCTGATGGCCGCTTGGTTACCGGGCAGATGTCCCTAGTTACGACGGCTGAGTGTTGATTACTGAGCTGATGTTGGAGTTAAATCCAGTATAGTTTGGGGACATAAATTTGAGATTAGGGTTTTTGATTGTTGTGTTTTCGGTTTTTGAATTTAAAACTGATATTCTGTTTTGATATTTGATTCTGAGAATCTGGTTTCTGATATTTGAGATTGAGTTTTGAGATTATGGTTTTACGCTTATTTCGGCCCTATTTCTCTCAGCTGAGAACCGTTTGATTACCGGGAAAATATCCCTAGTTACGGCGGCTGAGCGTCCATTACCGGGCTGTTCTTGGAGTTTAGTTCTAGCATAGTTTGGGTTTTGGTATTTAGGTTTTGGATCAACATGATATTATGATTGATGCTACCTATGTTATCCCGCCTACCGAGCAGGGAGGCTGTCGAGAGTAATCATGTTCTCGGTGTCGCAGTATTTATGTAACGGTATTTGGGGTTTCCCAGAGGCAACAGGCATGTTTCTGTGTTGAAATTTCCACGTTGAGAGGTGCTCGCCCACGTTCACTACTTGTTTACGACGAATACTATATATATATACCATTTGCGTTTATATTCATAAGTGCCCAGCATTGAGCGTGTCCCAGCGCCACCCTCCACACTACGAGACTCTTCATCAGCTTCGGGTGGTGGCAGCGCTCTTGGAAACCAGCCGAGATCGCAAGGCGCACGGGAAGCCGAGTGGGGAACAGCTACAACCCACCGCAGGTGCAGCAAGGGAAGATGCTGCATCACCGTCATCGGAACTAGCCGACGGTGGCAGCGGGAGACGGGAGGGTGAACCTGTCCCCGCGGAAGCTGGGCCCGGAGGGGAAATGCCGCGCCTGTATTGCCCGCGCGCAAAGTCGCTCACTCTACTACACCATAGTTTCAGCAGCAGCAACAGCAGCAGGTGCAGCGGGAGGTCATGAGTAGGAGCAGACGAAGTCGCAGTACGTGGTGGTATGGGGCAAGGGCGCAGCAACAGCTAAAGTCCTACGGTGGAAGTGTAGCCGTGGCCGAAGGAGCAGATATAATTCCTACGGCCTACGGTGGATAGCTGTAGACAAGGGAGCATCAAACGCCCTGCGGTCGAAGCATAAGTGTAGGAACAACCGCCGTGTGTAATTTGCGCGAACTTTGACGCATGCACTCCGCTACGGGGAGATTATTAGTGGTGGAGCTAGCAGATGTTGGGATAAACGCGGAGCGAGGGGATCATGTCTGCACATTTCGCGAGAAGGCTCACGACTGTCAGGCCGGGTGCACCCTGCCGTGAGGAACGGTGGGGAAAGGCCGCGGGGTTTGTTCGCGCGCACTCTGCTGCGGGGAGATGATTGGTAGAGGGAGTGGGCGTGGGAGTATATCGTGAGCTGTTTGCAGCGGTACTAATTACGAACGGGGACACGCTTACAACAACGGCAGCAAGTCACGCAGCGTCGCCACGGGCAATTCACGACAGCAGCAGCAGCAGCAGCGGAAGGTCGTGGTGGGAGGAAGCGTGGTTAGATCGTCAGCTGGATTTTTTCGTGGGTTCGGCAACACGCGAGGCGTGTGAATATCGTCTGAACTCTATTGTGAAGGTGGGTAATCGTAGGAAAGGCGAGTAGTTTTTTCTTGCGATGCATGCACATGTGCGATCGAAACGGATTGAGCAGGTCTGATCGCACTACTCGTGTGCTGAAGTTTATCGTCTACGGCGAGTATGGAAATTCTGACTGTTATCACATCGTTAGGAAAAGTCGTGGATGGTATATAGGAAGTAAAAACATATTGTTTGGGTTCATCCTGGACGGTAGAGCCCTCTCCCCGTGGTTGATGACAAGACTACAGCAGTAGAGCATGCAGTATTGGCGGCGCTGCAACACGAGATCGTGCAGTAGCTAGCGCCGAACAGAGGTTCGGTAGAGTAAAAACGGAGTGAATTAGTATCTCACAGATCAGGCGTCGAAGCCTCCTGAACTGACGGTTTCATATCAAAAGTCAACCGCCATACAATACAGTACAAAACCCTAATAGCATGTGGAGTTGGTCTTGCACTACAAATACCCTGACATGTCCTCTCAAGAACTACTTCATACCAGCATGTATTCACGTAATTCAACTCTCCATAATGAGTACAGTATGACTGCCTTCTCAACCATCAAATACAAATATCATAAACAACAACGGTGCATGAAACTTCAGCTGAATAACCCCCCCATTAACCTTCTCCATATATCATACGAGCTCCATTAAACCCTTTAGGCTTGATGCCAGATTTCCAAAAGGGGGGGGCGTTCATTCACCGAGTATGATAGCATGAGGCAGCATGAATTTGCGCGCCCAAGCTCTTGGTGATAATGTCGGCCTATTGTTAGCCCGTAGAAATGTACTTTATTACATCAACCACGTACGTATATATGTTATCTGGTTCTACACAGTAGATTGATACCAACGCAACCGTCGGTACACAAATACTCTCTCAGTCTACCGGCGCTCCTGCCTAGCATGCAACGACTCCCGTCGTAGAGTATCAATTTTCCATATATCCAGCGAGATCTGCGTCAACGTCCGCAGTCAAATCGTCGTCGTCTCCTGCATCTTCGCTGTAAGTTAGCCACGTCGTTGTGCACCTGTTAAGATAAGAAAAAAGATCCTGCGAATATCGTACAGTAGTGTCCTCTGTTGACAAACTTGGTTCTTCTGCAGTGTCCTGTCAGGTTATGAGCCTCGTGGTTGTGTTGATTCAGAGTCAATCATGTCCTCCCCTTTCCAAAACGGGTACTCCCCGTTCAACGGGGAACCCAACCAGTATCACGGTTGGATGACATTACAGCGGTCGTTGATGTACGAGGACGGGCTCGGCAAAGTTATGTCGGGCGCAGAGACCGCACCTGCAGCGCTAGAGGAGGATGCCACTCAGCTGCAGAGGACGCAGTTCGCGAAGGAAAATCGCCGGTTTGGGGAGAAGAACGGTAAGCTGTTACACGTATGCTACTAGCCATGGCGGACTCGAGAGACGGGTATGCTAGCGTCGCTGCCCAGGTTGTACAAGCCTACGCTCTGGTAGGAACAGCGGAGTTCGGCGACGGTCGTGGTGCTGTGATGACACTTGAGGCGAAGTACCGGCCGGATGATGAGTCGAGGATGCAAGAGCCCCATGATCAGCTCGCCAAACTACAAGTAACTGCGGCTGACAAATACGATCCTGCGAGAGTAATACAGGAATTGCGTCGCATACCAGTATGTATCGAGCTCGAAGCGCTCGGTGATGTCGTAGTCCCCGCTTGCAAGACTCACGCGTTCTTCAGGGCACTCCCTGATGAGAACTACGAATCCCTGAAAACAGTGCTGCTGTGGAACAGGCAGCGCAATGGCAGCCCTTCGAAATTCGAAGAGATCGCCGCTCGTGCAACATCGTATCATGCCATGCAAATTCGTGGAAAGTTTCCCGCTAAAGATGAAAGTGCGAGGCGAGGCGAAAATGATGCAGGCAGTCACGAGCGCGCGCTGAATACAGCAGCGCACGAGGAACCTCGAAACTTCCGTAGAAACAACTGTCGAGGTCAAGGAAGAGGACACCGAGGAAATGGAAACGCATCTAGCTCCACGAGAAGTAATACCCGCAACGACGGTTACACGTCGAACTCGAACGGGAACTCGTCGGATGATAGCAAAGCAGGTAGACCAGAAGATGCACGCGAAATAAGCCCCAGCAATCAAGCTTATGGCCAAGAAGGACGAGAGCGTTGCGAAAATGACGGAAATAACCGCCACGGCCGACGTAATTACTGCCGCAACTCCACCGAGCACGGCTGGTATGACTGCCCGCTTTGCCTATCGCATCAGCTAAACGACGAAATACAGCATGCTAATGCTGCACAGGTCGGTGCCGCAGAGGAAGCTATATACCATGCATTGTGCACCAGGTCGAGACAACGGACGACGCCGATCTTGAGAGCTTTCAGGTTACTGTTGGCGACGGCGCAGAATGCTCCCTGAGTCATGATCCAATGCGCAAAGATCGAACAAATATGCAGGTTCAGGAAGATGTAGTATTCCCGACGATTATGGAAATGGGAATCAGTACGCCCCGCGGTGACGCAGCAGTGCTAATCGATACAGCAACTCCGCATCATATGGTGCCCGCCGAATCTCGGCTTTGCCAACACGTGATCAACAAGACGGACTGCAGCAAGCGTATCATGGATCGTGCGGCCTATCTAGCGCAGCATCAAAAGGTACTCTCGCTTTTCGACTACGGAATGACCGAGGTGAGTTGGTACGGATCCACTTGGAAGTACTGATTGTTCCCAATCTAGGAGCGAGTGTGTTTCCGGTCGGAGCGCTCCACGAGAAGGGAGTGACTCGACAGTAGATCTACTGACTAATTTTCTTTTACGCGACGGTAACGACGCGTTTCCCACTTCAATGGAAGTTCCACGGAAGTGCGTGCTCCAAATACTACTGGATGGGCAAGAGGAACAAGACCAAATACCCCAAACAACGGTGGACACGGATATGTGGCACCGAAAGATGGGTCTCTGTCGCCCTCGCGCTTTAAAACAGCCAGCAGAGGAGCTCACAAAAGGGGTGAGTGACATTGACAAGTCCAGGGCGGGAACACCCAATGCAGTCGGATATAAGCCAGATGACTCGCGTATGGACGAGACGGCGATTCTGGCAACCGCGAAGTTCGCCATAGGTATTGGAATAGACCCAAACGCTATCGCAGGCACACCTGTTTTGAAGCAGGAAATGACTACCAGGACGGTGCTGGAAACATATGGGATCACTGATACATGTCAGACGAAAACGCCCGCTCAAGTGAGACCCGTGCAAACTGCAGAAGAGCCAGTTTCATCAACAGAGGACACTCGTACGTTATTCAGGTCTGCCGAAGGATCTCTTCCTTCTCTCAGCAGGTGCACGACGGTGGGGCTAATTTACAGCGACGACACGGGAGACGGATATTACTTGACGGCGGACGTTGACGCAGATCAAGCAGGCAACATGGAAAAGGAATGCTCTACGACTGGAATAGTTGCACGCTTGGAAGGAGCACTTGTAGACTGAGAGAATAGTTGAACCTGATGGTTGTGTTGATATCAAACTACTGTGTAGAGTGTTGATATGGCAACGTACTTATGGTTGATGGGGAGTACATCGCGACGGGCTTCGGAAAGGCCGACGTTCGCACGAAGCACTTGGGTGTGCTAAGGTTTCTTTCAAACGGCCCCATTCTGTTTGATGAATGAAGCCCCCCTCCTTTTCAAAATAAGGCATCAGGCCTAAAGGGTTGGATGGAGTTTGAATGAAGAAGATTAATGGGGGAATACAGTGCTGACATTTCATGCAGTTGTTGATGATATGGAATTGTCTTTTATCGAAAGGGCAGTCCTACTGCACTCACTATGGAGGTTTGGATTACGTGAAAACGAGTTGGTATGCAATAGTTCTCGAGAGGGCATGTCAGGATACTTGTAGTGCAATAACAACTCAATAGGACAATTGGATTTTGTAACTGCATGGTATGGCGGTTTACTTGGATATAAAACCGCCAGTGCAGGCAGCTTCGGCGCCTGTGCTGTGAGATGATAATTCACTCTGTTTTGACTCTACCCCAGCCTGTACTCAGCACCCGCTACTGCAACCTCTACTGCTGCAGCCCCATCAAGTACCAACCATTTAGTCAAAGCTGGGCCACGTCGCGCGTGCCAGTTTACACTACTAAAGCTCTCAGCGAAGGACTGGCCGCGTTCTTACCTCTGGAAATCTTTGGCGCTCAAAACCCCCGTAGCCAATGCCCAAAGCTGAAAAATGGCCCTAACCTCAGTCTTCGTCTTTTCCGCCGTTGCTGTATTCAAGATACTTCGCTGCTCGGCGAAGACTGTTGTGAGGAACTGTTCCACCGCGGCATCGTCGTCGTCCGAATAGAATCGTACAACTTGCGCCGCCTGTTCCAACGAACGACGCACGAAAAACCGAAATTCAACATGTTGGGGATTAGAAGTGCAACATCGTGGGATTCGGGGTTCAATATCCTGGATTCGAAATTCAACATCCTGGATAACAGCACGCTGGTGAATGGAACTGTCCGAAAAATCGAATTTCAACATCTTGGATTCCAAGTTCAACATCCGGTATTCGAAATTCGGTATCCTGGATTCAACATTCAGCTGTCTATATGAGAGTGTACTACGTTGCCCTTGAATTTGGAAAGGTGCTCTACTCTAGTTTGCCGTTCCCCAAGGGGGGGTCCTCCTAAGGGTGTTTTTCGTGAGGCGGTGGATCTCGCCCGAGGCTTGTACGCTAACCCTTGGTCGTCGCCATTACACACAACTGTACTATTACGGGGGACCATAGTAAATAGGACCAAATATTGTTAGAAAAAAAAGTGAAATATATAGGTTTTGGTGTCTACAGTAGCTTCTATTGTGTCTACAGTAGGTCCTATTAACTATGGACCAAAAATTGACAGCAAACATAGGGAAATATATAGGTGTTGGTGCCTACAGTAGCTTCTGTTGTGTCTACAGTAGGTCCTATTAACTATGGTCCCCCGTAACAACAGTACTGGTTTAACCCTCTCGGGGATTCAGAGGGGGAAATTGGAACTAAAAAGTGACGATTGCCGCAGCGCCCACAGCGTGATTGGAGGATGACATGATGATACAAATTGGTGTCCGAGTTAAAATTCTAGGAGTCATACGGCCGGGGCGCAGCATGCTGCTGGGCGCTCACGCTGCGCGTAGACGGCTACTAACACCAACGTTATCGTTGTTTAGGTCGATATTAAGGGGCCCCAAAGGGGCTGACACAAAAATAATACGTTCAATACGAGATGCGTGCATGGCAAGCAAATACATGTGGCGCATTTAACCGGACATTCGTCTGCCGAAAGAGGCGTACCGTGAACTTATTTTTCACCTCAAGACAAGCACGCTGGCGAAAATAAAGCTGCGAGGCCCAAGACATGAGGGCTACTGTACGCCCCGCGCCTTGCTTGCAATATCAAATCAGGTAGCTCTACTACAATCAGGCACGGAAGGCCCACAACCCAAAAAGCGCAATGCTGTATGCAATTTTTAACAGCAAAGCAGCCCTCAGGGTGCTTCGACCTACCGCGCATCTCGAAGCGCCCCGATGCATGCTCAACCGTTATGGAGCGTCATCGACGAAGCGTGGCATAGCGTTCCGTGGAGTTCCGGCTTTCTTTTTTACGGTTTGTGTTGGGAGTTCCGGCCGTATTGTTTAGAATGTCACGTCCCAAATTGACGTCACTTTTAAGTATGTGACGCTACTCTCGCGTCATGACCAAACGCCGCGGGTACGTACGCCATTACGAATACCTGGTGCCAGGAATATAATAATAAAGTTATGGGGCATATATATCATACGTAGGATACGAGTACGAGTATGGTATGATATGATCATCACCTTTGCGGCTACGAAGGCGTTGTTGTGATACGGCAGCGGGAAGAGGCGGTAGACGAAGTTCGCTTGCTGCCCGTAAGCGTCCGCTACCTGCGTCATGACTGGCCAAGCCGTCGCGCAGTCCGAGCAGGCAAGATCCAGGTACACCTCCACCTGTGGCACATGGAGCATACGGTATTGTTCAATACCAGTGCGAGAACGATATGATATGTCTGTGTGTGAAATTCACTTTTTTTGCAGAATTAAAAAGCTTTTTCTCTTGCGACCGCGGGTCTTTTCTTGCGCTCTCAGCTGAGGGGCACGCAGGGGGGCAGCGTGTACACTACGGTGCAAGTGTGGGCCCCAGCCGGGCTCCGTGGCGCGTGCTCTGGGCGTTCAAAGTCGCGCGATACGGCAAGTGATAACGGGGTCGCTTTCCGCCCAGCCAGAGCCAAGAAGGATGGGATCCCACATTTCAGCATGCTCGATATCCTGCTGCTGCTGTATCATGCTTGTATCACACCGTCCCTCAAGCTCTCAAGCTCTCTACTTGGTAGCAGCCACGGCACAACAGCAGTCGCGTATCAAGTTCTTCCTTTTATGACAGCCACGGACGGGACAACTGTGTGTGCGTGTCTGTGCCATGTTTCCTGTCGACCTACTGCTGTAGGAAATAGAAAGAAGATCGAATCTCAAGAGAGGTGGAACGAATGGGATGCTGCACGTGGGGTAGGAGGATATAAACCCACACTTCAACCGCGCAGGCACGGTACACAATACAACAACAAAAGCGATACGACAGCAGCAGTAAAGCACCACCAGCGCTTCAAACTCTAGCCTTTGTGACACCCACGGCTGGCCACGGTGCTTTTGTGTTCGTAGGTGTGTGTAGTGCTCACCAGAAGATACACGCGATCATGGTACGAATACTATTAATAGTATAGCATTTCCAAGAAAAAAATAAAATCAAACACAAATCAAACACACGTCGTCGAACCTTATCCTGTCATCCAAACAGTAGTAGTACATACCAGCCCGTTCTATTCAACATACAGCAGCACTCCTCGGAGTACATATTATAGGGAGGCCTGATGATGCCCCCCCTTTTTCAACTTGCGACACGCAACACCCCCGGGATTTCAAGTCAACTACGGGTAACCTTGTACGTACATGTGTGTGTCGTAACATTAAACCGTTCTTTCTACCCACTCAACGACATCAACACACCCATTGTCCGTCCCGATTCTTCATACTACGAGTAGAGGACGAGCAGAGGAGAGATACAAATTCTGTGGTCACAGACAGCACAAAAGGAGGGGGTGCCAACGTACCGGGTACGAAAACACAAAAAACAAGCTAAATAAGACAAGAAAAAACAGAACCAAAGGGGAAAGGAAGGCAACCTGAAAAAGGACAGCAGTCCTGAAATAGGACGGAATACTCGTGAGTGTACGAAAGGCGCATAACGTAAGATATTTCCAAGGATACCTTGAGGATACTTCAAATGTCAAATCTTGACCTTCACTAGCTATTAATATACTCTCGGTATATATCGTATCGGTAGACAATAAGAACACCTTTCGAGCAAGCAAACAAGATAGCTTGACCTTCGACCGTTGGCACTTCTGAACATGTCCCAATCGTCACGGGTGCAGGTACAGAGCAATTAGCTAAGTACTACCAGGTATAGCTAAGCGATCTTGTGTGTAGCTATCAGCACTGCTGTCGTCGCGGGTCGCGGGTCGCGGGTAAACTAATGGACTATTCACCTGAAGGGGCGAGTCGAACGACCCTGTTCGGAGTATCAAGTGCCCATCCTTGTCGAACGGGATTGCTGGCGCTGACAGCACACACACCAGGATCGCGAACGCGATAGCGGCTGCGAAGAGAGCTCGGAAAGCGAACCGCCCTATGGCCATCGCAGGGGCAGGGGCTAGCGCGGCGGCGGGGTAGACCCTACGGACAGGAGGTACACTCGAGATGGGATGTTGAGGTTCAACTCGACACGGCGAGGTCGTCAACCTTCGCCGGGTCTCGGAGTGAACTTTGCGCTGGGTTTGCTCGCGCTGGGCAAACCTGCTGCTTGCCGTTTTCGGTCTCCTCGTGTCCACGTCTACTCCTGCCGTGTAGGCACGTAAGGATTGCACCCACCCTACCATGCAGCCACTACAGCAGCGTCGGGGAGGTAGCGAAGTAGCGATATATTTGAGCCGTCTCGCCAATATGTGATCGAACAAGGGCTTCGAACACCCTGCCAGGCTTTTCATTTCAGGGAACAGGGAACGTTCCACTGGTTCTTGATTTTTGTTCGTTTGTCTGTTGTACTACTTGTAGACTGCCGCTGTACGCCACCACGTGACACAGACACGCGACCACGCGATACATATCAGTAGGGTTAGGGTAAGGATTATGGCTGGGTGGAAAGGCTTAGGGCCAAGCAGCCTACTGTATGTGACGTGGATCAGCCATATAGACGGCATTATTAGGGTTGTCCATCAACTCTTCATCTGATTGTTGATTATGTGCAAGATTGAACGCAGGAAATCTGGGGTTTGTGGAGCGGGAATCGAATCGTAACATATTACATGGAAGGCATGTGTGGT
>JAYJME010005198.1:0-10306 GCA_036873775.1 Costaria costata
GGAGAAACACGCTCTGTGGTCACAAGCTACGACACAGAGATAATGCATTACAAAAAAATGCATCGTACCACGCACTGGCTGTCATGCCAGCGTACTGGGTACGACAGCCACAACAGCAATTCCTACGCCAGATAAATCAAAAGGAAAAAAAAAGAAAAGAAAAGGAAAATTAATAAAAAAGGATGTGTGTTCTTCACATTAAACCGTTCTTCTACTCGTCGACATCCAGCACACCCATTGTCCGTCCTGATTCTGCTCTTGTGTTGTCACTCGAAGAACAACGAAGGTATCAAGGTATCAAGCATCATCGTGTCATATCGTATCGGATCATATCTTACATGGTATGTATCCTGGGTGGCTTAACCCCTTCAAAGCCGGAAACGTTTTTTTGGGGACAAAACCACTTGGAATTAGTGTCGTTTTTTTTCCGGCGGTAAAAGGGTTAAGCTTCATTTTACCCGTCCGCTGGAGGAAAAAAACAACAACCTGTCATATACCAATATCATATGATACCAGGTACCATATCATCTCAAAGCAGGTCGTCCCCTGTGGTTCAGGGTAAGCCTCGAATACTCTGAGATTGGACGTCACGAGTTCGAACTCCCGCGCAAGCACAAAAGTTTTTTTTTCTCAAAATACACCAATTATTGCCGAGAACGCTTAATAGTGTGGGCAAGCAGAATAGTCGACGAAGGAAGAAAGCGTTGAATTCTTCTCGCGATGAAAATCAAAGCACGTATAATATAAATATACCGTAGTGGGGAGGAGGGAGAAGAGCCTGCTTAGTGAACTCGGGATCTGACTTACGACTGTAGGGAGGGAGAAGGAGAAAGACGAAGAAGATAATAAATGGGAAGAAACGTAAAAAATATATATTAAAAAATAACATACTACCAGTATTAATATTAATAGCAGAGAGGTAAATGAGGCAAGGCTGCCTCGTAGTCTGATAGGCAGTGTGCGTTGGAAGGAACAAAACTGAAAGAGAACAAATCCCGCCGAAAAAAAAACACACGAAACACACAGCAGCTGCTGCACCGCCACCCAAACCACACCGCAGCACGGCGACCGCGGCCAACTCGAGACGGCTTTCAACCTAAAAAGTCACACGCGTTATAGTATATATATAGCCCCAACCCACTCGCTTCTGCAGACGGTGGGTTCGTGGGAATCGGCCACGTATCATATCATACAGCTCTCGCAGTCAGTGAAAACCACGAATGTTACACATAAAACATAAAAACACAACTGCTGTACGAGTAGTACACCGCACACGGACAGACTAATTAAATAATGGAACCCTGTCCGCACCCCGCAATGAAGAGGCTCTTTTGCCATTCGTGTGGCAAAAAAAACCCGGCATGATATGGTATAATATTTCTGTGCCTGAAATGAATTTTTTAAGGACAAAGCCAAACCTTTCTCTTCCGACCGAGGAGGGTCTTTTCTTGCTCCCTCGGCTGCGGAGCGCGCCGTTACATTGCTGCGCCTCAAGTCTGGGCCCCGGTCGGGCTCCGTGGCGCGTGCTCTGGGCGCTTCAAAGTTGCGGGGAAATAGCTTTTTTTAGCGGGAACTAATTCCGACTACCCACAGCCTCCCAGGACGATGGAAACCTCGCATCCAGCTGAGAGAAAAGTAAACTAAAAATATAAAAATATCGATCAACATATATACTCGTACGCTACCAGAGTTTTTGCCTTCTGAGTTCTATTTCCACCGCATCACTAAACCTGACACACATCTTTGTTTTGTTTCAGGAACCCCGATGAGATTTTGAGTACCATCCAATTCTACCTCCGACTTATTTCGGTATTGGGCTCAGTATTTTAGCTCGGCGTTACTCCCTTCGTCCGAACCCAGTATACTGGTGCAGTCCAGTATACTGACTGCCGACGCAGGCAGTATAACCTCTACACACTGAGGATCATGTAATACTATGGAAGGTCTTTCCACCCACGACATCCAGCACACCCAGTGTCCGTGCCGATTCCTCATCCTATCTTTTTGTCGTATTACGGGGGACCATAGTTAGTAGGACCTACTGTAGACACAACAGGACCTACGGTATACCAGTACATCAAAAGCAATTTATTTCCCTATTTTGGCTAACAATACCTGATCCATAGTTAGTAGGACCTACTGTAGACGCAATATAACCTACTGTAGACACCAAAGCCTATATATTTCCCTATTTTTTCGAACAATATTTGGTCCTATTAACCATAGGTCCCCCGTAATAGAGAGTCAAGCTCCGTGGTCACAAAGTAAAAGTTTGTCCAACGTTTCATGTTGTATCTATTGCGGGGAACCACAGTAGTAAATAGGACCAAATATTGTTGGCAAAAATAGGGAAATATATAGGTTTTGGTGTCTACAGTAGGTTTTACTGTGTCTACAGTAGGTCCTATTTAACTATGGACCAAATATTGCCAGCAAAAATAGGGAAATATATAGATTTTGGTGTCCACAGTAGGTCCTATTTTGTCTACAGTAGGTCCTATTAACTATGGTCCCCCGTATCGTAGTAAGTGTTGATTGCTGATGTGTGGTGGTACTGCTGCTGTTCTGTACGTAGTGGTGCGGAAGCGTGAAGGTCCCGCGTTGGTGCGGCGACCGCTCTAAATCGGGCCCAGTTCCACTTAAGTACGGCAACCGCACTCAAGTGGGACGAAGTTGTGACAGGAGATTTTCACCTCCCCGCACTTAAAGGGGCCGCACTTGAGTGGGACCCCCACTCTACTGCTGTACCAGGTATGTCGTATCGTACCTGAAATAAATGTGCTCCGAACACCTAACAAACACTTCTCTATATTCTTGTGGTCGTGATAAAGGAGCAAAATCAAAGTGGCGACTGATATCATATGGACTAGATGTATGTCCCGACGAGAGAAGAGAGAAAAGACAGACGCCGGCTCGTGTACCGCTATCGTGTTCCAGAACTTATAATTTTCTGACAATGGGGGGCTCCTAATATTGCCGGTTGAATAGTGCCACTGTTCTCAATAGTGCCGGCGAAATCGCTTGACACGACTGGAGCCTCCTTCAGCATTTTAGTGCCGGTGCCCTGAATAGTGCCCGTATAGTGGGCTGGCACATACCGCTGGCACTATTGGTCGCCCCACACTCTGTAATTACAACCACCCCCCCCCTATATATATTCTGTATGTATTTTTTGCTATATATGTGCTCGGGTTGTTTTTCTTTGCTGCTTCTGTTTTTTGTTGCTCCTATGATTGGTTCATTCGTTTTCGTTCTGTTTCTCTCCTGCAGGTTGTCTGAATCACACCACCCACCACCTCGTGCAACATGTCCGTTCAACATTATTGCGTTGCTTTGATATCCAGATTGCAGGGTTTTTTATGGACCGCCATTCTCAGTACAGCAGTACCTGGTATTAATAGTTCTTTGTTCATATCATAGAATGTGACATCATGATCGAATTGTCGCACGCAGCTTGCAAAGATGATTCGACGAGATCCTCGATCTCACGGCTGACATTTTTTTTTTCGTTTTTTTAAACAGAATTTCCACGATGAGAGGCAAGATATCACATGATACATATCACACCATATAATTTGTGAAATATCATTTCATACATGGAGAAAAACGGTTTTTTGGGGACAAACTACTTGGAAATAGTGTGGGGTACTCTTTTGCGGTAGTAAAAAGGTTATAACCCTTTTAGAGCCGGAAACGGCGTTTGGGGACAAAACTACTTGGAAATAGTGTGGGATATGTTTGGGGGTAGTAAAAAGGGTTATAAACACGATATGAGAGGTCACCAGGTACCAGGTACCTGGTATTAGTATTAACCAACTGCACTGCTGGTGCTTTTTTTTTTCTCTTTTTCAATGTAGCTGGTTTGCTGACGTATGTGTGTTGTGGTTGCCGTATCCGGTACGATGGCAGGGCATTGCATTAATTGTCTGTCGAATCTCCTTACTGCATTACGTAACGCGTAAGATGCATTGTCTCTGTGACGTAGTTTGTGACCACAGAGCTTGTATCTCTCTAGGATGAAGAATCAGCACGGACACACTGTCCCAGCACGGCTCCCAGCGTGGAGGGGGTACAGCAGCAGGCGGGGGCTCACCAGGCGGGTTCCCCAGAAAAAAGCCGCACGACCTCCGATGCCAACCAGCAAGGGGATGCTGGATGTCGACGTGTGAAAGCACGGATTCATGTGAAGAACGCACACAAAAGCTAAAACGCGACATGAGAGCTTTACCAGACACTTAGCTAGTAGTTAGCCTTTTTACTGTTAGTACTGCACTGCTGCTGTACAGAAACACTAGATCACACGTCGGACAGATCATCTATAGATCATCTATTAATAGATCATCTGGATCATCTTGATCCTAACCTGCCGTTAAGATATGTTGTGCAGGATCTACTCAATAGTGCAGATCCAACCAAGGAAACATTATCCTAGATCATGTAAGCAGATTACACGGCTCCCACCCGGCAAAATGAGCTAGATCATGTACAGATCAGGTATATATCTGCCATGAAAGATGTAGATCATCATGAAGTGGAAATCAATTATCTGTCCGATGTGTGAACATTATCTAGGTCTATCTCCAAGCCATTGTCTCCGAAACGGGAGTGCAGTTCTAATTTTTTTCTATTGAAAAAAATGTTCCCACACTAATTTCAAGTAGTTTTGCCCCCAAAAATGGGTGAACCCCTTTACTACTACAATCCCGTTTTGGGGACAAATTACTTGGAATTAGAGTTAGTACGCTGCAGTAATTAAAGGATTATTATTACGAGGTAATCCCTTTACAACTGCACCCACTTTTTTGGGTACATACTACTTGGAATTAGTTTGGACTCATCTCTCCAGTAAAACGGTTGTAACTACTGCACAATACGATACCTGTACGAAGTACAGTAGACCTGAGTAGACTGGTATATTATTAATATTCAATAGTACGAAGTACATACACGTAAATGAGTATGTTTCCCCGATACAGTAATATCGTATGATTACGATACTATTGTGAATAGCTACTTCACGTACATACTATTAATAGTATGATACCATAACGAACTACTCGTACAGCGGTAGACTACCAGGTATATTAGTACGAGTATATTTCCCCCATAATATCGTACGATACTTGTATGTACGAAGTTATGATCTTAATAATATTAATAGTTGAATTTCGGAGGGTAAACGTGACGAACCCAAGTGACGACGATTACAGCGTCTCAGCTACGCGAAGCATCGGCCCGGGCCGCTGAGTCAGGAGATGATCCGTTTCAATCATTTCACACCTCGGACAGATCATGATCTAGATCAAATAGATCCTCTAGACACTGACTTGCCGTTCTGAGATGCTGTGCAGGATCTGTACCGTACAGATCCAACCCAGGAAACATGTGCTAGATCATGCAGATTATACGGCCCCCGCCCGGCAACAGAAGATATCTATGTAGATCATAGAAGTCAAGAAATAGATCTGCCCTGAAAGAGCTAGATCATGCACTGGAAATCGAATCGATGATCTGTCTGAGGTGTGGAATGTTTCCCTGTCTTGTGGTTCCGCCCGTCTAGAGATGCCGTACGTATCATAGCTCTGGATGAGCAACACTCCATCCGAATTTTCCCCTGTTTTGTGGTTGCGCGCCGCCTAGGGAGAGATGCCAATAATGGAAACGATTACCCCCGCGTGGAGCCCCATGCATATATAGCGACAAAAAAAAAAAAAAAAAAAAAACACGATGGCGATTCTTAGCAAGCGACGAAATGAACAGCTTGCAGCAAAAAGTTCGGGGTATGAGGGTGCTGCGCGCGTGTGGTACAGGTCCTTACGTTGAACTTCGTCGGACACGCGCCCTTTACGTAGGCTACCCGGACAGCTCCGGGGGTTGCTTCGAGCGGCCGATGCTGTGCGCACTCATCACGATTTTCCAACCAGGGTACCCTTGTTTCAACCATTGTTTCCCTTTTTTTCCAACCATTTTCCCGTCTCAAGCCCCAACAGAGGGGTTGTATATACTGTTCCCCTCAAAAATATTGATATATGTGTCCTTATGTATCTTTCATCAAATCATGCATGCCCACGCATAACGTTTCTACGAGTACGAGTACACTCCCCGAGTTCCATGGCTGTTAGATATTCTTCCCCCTCAATAAGGACTATACACCCCCTGTTAGGTTATACAAAACACGTATTAATAGTACGCGCGATCGAAGTATCCCACGCAGCGTGCAAAGTTAATTTTTGACGATTTCTTCGATCTCACAGCTGACGTTTTTTTTTATTATTTTGTAATATTGAATAATATCGCCTACTGCCTACTCAGGGGTGGTAGACAAAAAGAGACAACGACCTATGCTCGTGCACTCCTCTTCCCAAAGGTCAAAATGAAGAAGAAGAAAAAAAAAAACAGTGCGGTGGGATTTCTATTAATAGACGAAATTACGAAAAGCGATTTTTTTTCATGTTATTTTTGTAATAACGAGGCTGTTTTTTGTTTTTCGCCCATGTGGCAAAAACGCCTCTTTATTGCGGGGTGCCTACAGGCTTCCATTATTTAATTAGTATGTCTGTGTACTGCTGTCTGTCCGTAACAATCGCGATGTTGCAAGCATTCGCGGTTGCAAGAGCTGTACGCGACCGGTTCCCACGAACCTGGGACCCCATGCTACCATGATAGAGGTGTTGTTCCATGATGTTTTTTTCTGACTCGCTCTTCACTTTAGGAGCTCCATATCACGCCCGAAAACTATTTTTTGAGAAAACTGGAAGGGCAGCCCGATGAGCAAAAACCCATGGACTAGCCATTTAAAAAATCATATTGTTAAACAAGATTGACATTCGGACGATTTTGGGTTTTAAGGAGTCCTGGTGTCTACGGAAGCGGGCGGGGGCTTGGGCTAACACGTGTGGCTCTGTTTCATTTCAAGACGTCTCGAGTTGGGCGCGGTCGCCGTGATGCGGGGGTTTTGGCTGCGGTGAAACTGCTGTGCGTTTTTTTTTTTTTTTTTTTATATTATTATTCGGTGGGATTTTTTTTTTTTTTTATTTGAACGCGCACTGCCAACTCTGCGAGTAAGAGGCGGCCTTGCCTCATTTGCCTATCCGTGAGTGCTTGATTTTATTTAGTGTACCGCCCCTGTCGGGGTCTCGAGAATGGGTACAGTGCGCGACAGGTGTTAAGAGTCCGATACTTAAGAATTTGAGGCTGAGATTTTGGGAAAAAATAAGAATGCGACCTCTTTGTACTGAAAATAGTGTGGAACACGCCCAGTCTTACATGAGAATTCCAGTCTGGCCAAAAATAAAGATTATTAACATCTGTCGCGTACTACTGTAGTGGGGTGTTCTTTTTTCCGTGCACCCCTGCGTTACTGCCTTCTTGTTTTTTTTTGTAGGGCCGTAAGCCCTCGAAGAGCACTCCCATCTCTTACCTTTCTTAAATGCGTGCCGGTCCCAACCATAGCAACGCTTCACACACCCACGTTGCACTGCCCAAAGAGAAAGAAAAAATGGTATACTACACTAAAAAACGCCTCGTTCTATCCATATTTTTTGTATAAGGTTTGGTCAATATCACAGGCCAGACGAGCCTTTTTTTTCCAAATCCTTTTCTCCTCGATGACTGTTGTTCAACTCCTCTAAATACGCGCGCTGCCTGCCGATTAAACATATCGCCTCTCCGGTTACCAAATCAGCGGGTTGTAGTTTATTTTTTCTTTCGGAGGTATTCTTCCACCCCAGAGTTATTGGAGCCTGTCCTGTGACCACGGACTTGATTTTGGCGATGAGTTAATGTGAGAACAACAACAACAGTTAGTCGCTGTCAACGTCAACCCAGACACGTCTTGATTTTTCCGCGCCCTGCTGTCCTCGCTGATTTTTGTATTTCGTTCACCCTTCACCCCCTACGCGGCCGGTTTTGCTTTTCGTAATGGCTCTCAGGTTGTCAAACCCTCTCAGCTCCGATTCTTCGGGCGTGCAGGAGCCGGCGAGCCAGGAGGTGTTTGCGAAGCGACGGCTAAATTCTTCCAGGCGAGATGGAAACCCTGGGGTTTTTGTTGTTGGGGGGGGGGGTGGTCAGTTTTATTGTTTTTCGAGCTCTTGTTTGCCTGTTGTATGTATTTTATGATAGGTTAATTGTTTTCGGGCGTTGGGTTGCTTTTTTTGGTGTTTTGTGCTGTGTTGTTTTCTAGCTCTTGTTTGCCTGCTGTATGACAGGTTGGATTATTCCAGGCGAGATGGAAACCCTTGCGTTGCTTTTTTGGTGGTTTGTGTTTTTCTAGCTCTTGTTCACCTGTTCTGCTATAGGCTATGTAGTAAGTAAATCCTTCCATGCCAGATGGAAACCCTTGGGTGTTTTTTTGTGTTTTGTGTTTTTTAGAGCTCTTGTTTGCCTTCAAAGCCAGATGGAAAACCCCTTTGTGTGTGTTTTGGTGATTGTGGGCGATAGACCTGTTTCGCCTCTGGTAGTGGCTGGCTTGTTTTGTCGACTGTTATTAGTATCGCTGACTGTCGATGACAGCCGACATGGATATAACCCTTTGGCGTGTCCCTCTTGATTGGTTCGATACCTCAAACTTGTTTTCTTCTTGTTTCTTTACTCCCGGATGCGTAAATATATACTTTGTACGAGCTGGGCCAGCCAAGGCACACTGCTAGAACGGTTGATTGGCTACGTATGCCCCACTCAATGATACGCATTTTGACGTGATTTTTTTACACGGTTGTTCCTTATGTACCAACAAACCTTTTACGGGTCCATCCCTTTTTCTTTTTCTTTTTTTGGCAGGATATATGACCGATCCAACTATATCCGGAAAATAGAAGAAAAAAGGGTACCAAACTAGTGTGAAAAAAGAATAGGAACAAAAAAGAAAAGAAGGATGGTTCGGAGTACATTTGCACGTGCGGTTCAAATTTCAGTCCGAAATGTGCAAAAATTGGCGGGGCATCACAGAAAAAACATTTCTCGCATGACTTGTCTTACGTATAGTATATATGGGATCGTGTTTTGGCAATATCTCTTGATGGGTGGGGAATTGGGCAATGAAAATAATGTCTATCTTCCTCCTTGTGTCTTAAACTGTCTCCACCAAATTTCGCCTCGGTCGAGAACGACGATTTTATTACGATTTGATGTAAAAAAAGTTGGTGCTTTTGAGTCTTTCGCCGATTAGCTCGTTGAGGTCGAGTCGAACTATAAACATGTCATAATGTTTCATGTACTTTTGTTTTGCACATGTAGCGATTTGTCAAGGACAATGCCTCCAAATTTCAAATTTCAAGTCCTAATTCGAAATGTTTCACGAGATATCATACGTCCTGCGGAATGTCCGATTTTTGGCTGGCCCATCTTGCAGCTTAAAATCTCCACACTATTAAATACAACGTGCACTTTTTCGGCGTAACAGCGCGAATTGTAGCTCAGCGCATGCCATACGACTCGTGCTTCTTTTTTTTGTTGTCTTGTCTGTCGCTCGTGTCGGGGTTAGTCAAGGTCATTCCTAACGAACGTAAAAAAATCACGATTCTTGACTAAAAAGAACAAGCCCTATAATATGCAGATGTTTTGTAAATTGGCTTTATTTATGTCACGGTTTCTCTGTCTCAAATTTTGAAATCATTTTTTCGTTTGATTTTTCACAAAAAAAAAATGCGAAATCACGATCAGAGCGAGGTGGCCATGTGTGGTACGTGGTAGCAGTGCTTCGGTTGCGGTTGCTCGTGCAAGACGCCCCCCCCCCCCTTCGGCTTTCTGCGTTGTTTTATCAACGGAACACGTCGTTACCCTACGTAACTGTTCCGATCGACCGACAGAAATTACGGAATTGCTGCCGATTTTTGGATTTTTTTTAATTTTGTGATCAATGGGGGAAATAAGAATAATTTTGGTCAGCGCACGGGGGACGCTAGTCAAGAAGCTATATATTAAGGGGACGCTAGTCAAGAAGCTATATATTTTTTTTTAATTCTTGTTTTGTTTCGTTTTTCAGTACCGACGGCGTGCCTGAGGGTCACATTCCTAACCAACAGAAGAAATGTCACTATCAATAATCGTGACAAAAAAACTCGTTGATATTTTCGCGAATTGTGCTCTGTGGTTAATTTTGTCACGGATCGTGAAAAATGATCAAATCCCGCAAACATTCCATAAATTTTGATATAAATTGATGTGTAGACGTATTTAATCCTGAGGATAGGCCTATATATCTGGATCTGAACCGAACAAAGGCCTATCGGCTTTTAGACGTGAACAAAATAGGCCCTCTTTTTTCACCTACCGACCATGGCAGACCACCGTGAAAAGCGGATTTTCA
>JAYJME010005199.1:0-10305 GCA_036873775.1 Costaria costata
CCCCCCCCCCCCCCCCCCCCCCCCCCCCCCCCCCCCCCCCCCCCCCCCCACGGCGCCACTCCCGGCGCCAAAGCATGTGCGGTGTAACTTCGCGCGTGTACCTGCACCCTCGGGCTGCTGCTTTCCGATCAAAAGCCCTCCAAAACGACACCCGTGCAGCTTGTATCGGAGAGGCTCGATCGCCCCTCAAGAGTTGCGTCTTGAAGTGGCCAGCCTTGTCGTCGGTTAGGTGCTCCGGTTGGCATAAAAGGGAAGCGAAAGCCTCGGTTCGCCGCAGGGCTGGTCGCTCTGCTAGTAGAGCCCAATGGCGCAGCGTGCGCGTGTCGCACCACACAGACCCTTCACTCCATTGATTGCCGTGTACGTGTGAAGCTCTGTCAGGCAACAGTATCCGCACAGTAGCACAGCGTTTTACGCGTGTTGCGTTGCCGTACCTAACTGGAGCATATCTTCTCGTGCAGGCCGCGCAAGCAAAGACTCCCAGGCGCAAACTGAACGGGAGGGCTCTAGAGCGGACAAGGAGGCGGGTATATCTGCGCCGTCCATCTCAGGACAACAGTATTGTTTTTTTGTTTCAAGGAGGCTTGTTGTCCATCCGATGCAGCGTCGACACACTGATTACGTGGTATGAACGCGGTAAACGCACAGGGATTGTGTATTCGCGGAGCTGTTGTCGTCACCTTCTGCAGAGCTAGGATACTTGAAGTAGCAGCGTCTGCCTAAGCTCCCTCCTTTCTTGTACAAAGCACCGCTGCGTGCTTGGTCGCAATGCGCTTTACCGGCTAGAGCATTGTTTGCATAAGTCCCCGCACCCCTTCAGGACGTTTCTAAGCGCTTTATCTCGGCATCCCATTTGGGCATGCTCGGCAAACTCATCCTAGCATATCAGCCGCAGGCACCTACAGTTTGTTTTTAGTCCTCCGGTGGACGAGTAAAAATACAGCTTTAGGCTCACCACACTCCCAAATATTTATGGTCTGTCGATTTCAACTCTGTTGTAGAACACACGAAGTTGCTGCCTTGGCACTGGCAGCACTAGCAGCCGTGGCCCACGACCGTGTGAGTGTGCCGACACGCCATGATCCTCCCACTGGGGATTGGGTGCGGCAGAGATAGCCATACGGGGAGATAATATTTACGGGTAGTGTGGGGATTGTGCGAACTGACCCACTAACAAAATACCCAGGTTGCGCCGCCTACCCGTTTGGTTGTTGGTGCATGGGGCCCCGAGTAACATTGTGTTCCGTGCTTCCGCCAAACCGGGCCGTTGAATATTTTTGACGGCGTTTGTGTCGTTTGACAGAAAAGCGTGATCCCCGTAGGCGCCAACTCCGTATCCGGCAAGTGCTGGCCGCACGTTAGATACTTGGCAGGTGCTTTATTGGCGGCGCCATGGACGTATACTACGATAGAGGTAGCACTTTTTGGATAAAATATTTGCTGAAAGACGGAGCTCCTCAACCCCAAATCGTCGGGGTCCCATTCTTGTTTTGCAATATAATTCGTTGTGCACCTAGGCCATGGGATGGCTCTTCGAGTTAAGCTCACAACATTTTCTCTAAGTTGGGTTTCGGATGAGACTCGGAGCCCGCAAGTGGGGAACCTTAGAAAAAACAAGGTGCACCCCTATCGTAGCATGTGTTCATGATGGGGGCGTGCTTCCTCCGCTTTCTCAAGCTCTTTTACGAAGAATCCCACCCCGGGCACGTCTAATGTCCTTGGTGTGGGGAGGGCAGGGGGCCGACTGACTGCGGCTCCATACGACCCACGTTGGCGTAGGGACGGTTCGATTTTCTTTAAAGTACGCCAGACTCCTCCGCCCCGAGATCGTGCTTCACGGCAGAAGAAAAACGGCTGCGATGCTCGCCAATACTAGCTGTTTCCCCCGCATGCGTACGTGTTTGCTTGCGGTGTGTGGCCTACCAGCTCGCGTGCTCGAAGATAGAGAGTAGGTACGCGTCGTGACCTTGACGGCATGTGGTAGCCTGCCCGAACCATAGTTATCGGGAAGGGCGACGCTTTTGGGTGGCGCGGGCATCGTTAATACCCCGGCTGCTCTATTGTGGGTGGCACTCCCGCAAATGTGCTTCGGGCACTCTTCGTGACCCAAGCGGAGCATTTTTCGGCTCATATCAGTCAAGTTTTGGTTTACCCCCGAAATTCCTAAGAAGACAAAGTACTCTGACGTACGGGACGCAAGAAGGAGCTTTACTATAGTAGACAAGTCAGGCTCCCGTTTATCGCTTTTTTCCACGTGTGTTGAAGACATAGCTGGCGCAATAGCCCCGTTGATCTACTAGGACATGACCCAAGTAAAGGAAAGCGGTGTCGTGCTTGTTTTGTGTCAAACAAGTCGACTCCAGTCAGGGTTTGCGACTGCCCCGGTTGGCCCCCCACACTGGCGGTGTTCGACGGCTACATACTCACGACTAATTTGTTCTGCATCCGCAACTATATCGGGCTGTGTCTCCGTTTCGTCATGCTATCGACGCTCGAACCTTACCGTGGGCGTTGTTTTTGATTGTTTTAATTGTGCCGTTTTGAAGGCATGAAACCTTTAAGAAGTTACTTCATCCATGCGAGACAATAAACCCCCCTCGCTGCAACGAGCTGGGATACACAGCCATTTCTCTTTTGCAAGTGCGAGAGTTTAGTCTCACGCCGACATAGTTCCTCCCTTTAAGCGTGCTCTTGTTTCGTAGTTTCGCCTGTTAGTGCTTCAACCTTCCTGATGTCTCCCCTCTGTACCTCGCTGCACGTTCAGTCTGCCGCGTTCTGCCTCAGTACAACTCTGCAGGCGATTTGTTTTACAAGGAACCCCTTTCGTCATACCCTAAATCCAGGCGAAGCCGCGGACTTCGCCGAGCGCCGTTTACTGTCTAAGCTCGCTATCGGATTCAACACGGAGAAGGCGACGTTGCACAAGTTCGACAGGGCAACCCTGGGTGTAGCAAGTATTTTGGGTATCAGCCGTTCCTGAAGGCGCACTCTAATCCCTAGCGGCAAGCGCTGCGGCGAAAGATCAGAAGGGATTCATAGAGGCAAGGAGCGAGCACGTCTTCAACGGGGTCAGGTCGAAACGAGTGAAAAGACACATCGGCAGCATTGTTTACTTACGGCCTCCGTTTGGGTAACAGGCGACGGGTACGAGCTTCTTCCTTTCAAGGCAGTACGAGAAGAAAATCACCTGCCGGGCCTGGATTTAGCGGCAGCGACCGGCTACCGAAAGGCGCATATCGACACTATTCGACGGTCCTGCAACTACCTTTTCGAGAATTTCCATCTACAGCAAAGACTGCGGTGACCATCAAAAGCAGCCACGACAGTAGCAGCGGCAGCAGCAGCAACACTAGATCTAGCACAAGCAACAGCAGCGTGAGCTTACATAGCACCGACAACTACTTCGTATAGCGGCGGCGACGAAGCTTAGTGGGATGTCTTTGCCCACCCCAAGCCCGCCCCCCGCCCTCGGCGCCGAGCTCAGCAAAGCGGAGGCCAGACAGGCGAAGAACCTCTGGGTGACCGGCAAGGCGATAGACGGCGTGGCCGACCTCATCGCCAATGCGAAAAGAAACCTGGACGAGCGGCTGCGGGCGAAAGGGAAATCCGGGAAATGCTCGGCGCGGTCGCCTGCGAAAACTCCGTCACAAGCATCTGTAAAGAGATCGCCTTCGATTTCTCCGTCGGTCGATTCTGCATCTCCTTGTTCTTCCTCTGCCTCTATGAAATCGCCGATGAAAACCCCATCGATGAAATCGCCGGCGAAATCTCCCTATTCTCCTCACGCAGCGGCAGGAGCTGCTGCGGGGGGGGTTGACGTGAGGGCGGAAGACATGGACCTAGAAGACTCGAAAGGCGATGGCCGTGGCGGGGGCGTTGGGGACGAGGTGATACTTGCGGAACTGGTTAAGGGCATCGAAAGGTTGAAGCCTTTGGAGTCTGTGGCGTCGGAGCACAAGAACTTCCACGCCACCATTTCCAAGCTGGCCAAGGCGGCAGAGAAGGTATTATTGAGGGGTGCAATGCTTTTGACGCGTATTTTCCCTTTTTTTGTCGTTCACGCGACTGCCAATGTTTCTGTACGCTCGAACTATTCGAAGGGCAAGTTAGTCAGACGGATGCTTCCACTGCTTCGTTGGGCGCTGGTTAGTTGCCGATGGGGGGGCAGGGGCGCGAGAGAAAGCCCCCTCCCTCGTGAAAGCCACCGTTTTATTTTTTCACCTCTGATACACCGATTGACGACTCAAGTCGCTTGTCGTCTAACCAACAGCACTTCGGGGGTGATGTGGAGAGCATCCGAAGAACTCCTGCGCTCGACGAGAAGGCTCTACACACTGCCATAATCACCCACCTCTATCGTAAAGGAGCGTTCCGGTCGGCGGCAAAGCTAGCAGAGGTGAGACAGGCTAACGGTGCACGACTGGGCCTTCCTGCGGGGGGGGGGGTACGGGGGTATACTCGCTGCCATGCGGGGCCGTAGTCTTGAGACCGTAGACCCTCTCATCCCCACAATGCCGGGACGGAGCACGTCGGGTTTTCATCGACCAGGCAGGCATTGCTTGCACCAAGCGCGAAAGCGCCGTGAGGTGTTCGGCGCATCTGGGGGGGAGATGGGTGAAGAGAGAGGGGGAGGTTGTGTCTCGGACATCCTTGCTGTCAGGCCATGGCAGTTGATGGGGCGTTGGCCAGGCCACCCATCCTGTCGGAGTACAACGGGTTGGTGATGTTGAAGGGTAGGTGCGCAAGGGGGGTGGCGCATACCGGTGGGGCTCCAATCGTATTGGAGCTGTTGCGCGTGTGCATCACCACGAAGACGAGAAGGGTGGCACGCTCGCTTAGGTTCGGGCCAGACAAAGGCAGCCACCTTGTTGTCGTTTATGTAGAAGCACCGGTACGTTCCGGGTTTTGGGTGTCGCGCAAAGGTATATAATCGGACAGCTGCGGGCGGGGTTGGTGTCGACTGTTTGTCGGGTTTCCTGACCTTGTCCACGCTACGAAATTCTGCGGAAATGCATTAATCGTTGTCGACCGCCTGAAAACGTCCCGCCACGCGTAGAAAATAACACCTGTTGCGCGCTGTATCGTGTGTCACGCGCTACGAATATAGGATTCTCCCGCAACGGTACCGGCGGACACGCGTTCCCAGCTGCTAGAGATGCACGGGGTGCTCGAGGCGCTCAATAAGCAGAACCTCGGCCCCGCGGACAGGTACTTTATTTGGAACATGCATGCTGTTTTGATTTCGCTCCGGCTTACGTTTCGGACCCGAAACATCGTCGACATAATGTAGGCTGTGTGGAGGAGCCCAAGCAGTTAACCCCATGTTTAAAAAAACCGCTCTATTCGATCACCGGATCTGGTTCGGTGTGCCGATCAGACACCAAAAAATGGCGCGACGACGCACGGCCGCCAGCGTTTCACTGCTTCTGCACGTTAAAGTGCGCAAGCATCGATAGCTGTTATTTTGGGTGTCCTCTATCACGTTGAAACGACGAAAGGGTCGGGCACATTGATTCCTCCGAATCAACCAACCACTAGTCAAGGTGGGGAGATGCCCCCCATCAGAACCAGGCGGCAGCGTGTGTACTCTGTGCGCTAACCGGTGGGGCCTATACCCGCCTCTTTCCAATGGCCGTACCCCAGTCAAAACAGATATGCCGTCCGTCGTTTTTTCGTGCTGGTTCCAGACGACGATGTCGACGTGTGTGGCGTGAAATCGGTATGATGCTATCGATTAGGTACAAATTCCGACGCGGTGGATTGCGGTGGGTGGTGCACTTTACCGAGTACACGAGAGCGCAGCAGCACATAAAAAGTGACGGTGAAGTTCGCGATATGTTGTGACTGTTTGCACCGATCTACCGCGCTGCCGTGTCCGCGTGCCCGTATGTATTTCAGGTTTGCTCGTACCGTATTGGTTTGAAATTACATTTTTGTCTTTGGCGTTCTTTGTACACGGTGAACTGTCCTGCTTTCAGTTTTTTTTCTGGCTTCAAGGGTGGCGACAGTCGCGCCGACGCCGTCGAGCGATCAACAGTAGGCCACACCACACATATCGTAATCTAGTATTTTGGTGCCCGAAGGAAGGGGTCAACGCCGCACCCTCTCGTCAATCAACACGCATTCTTGATGCCCGTATTGATCGAAGCCCGCCCACGCATGGCTCTCTCTCCCCATCGTCGTGTCCTCCGCACGCACACATTCACGCCTTCGCCACGAACTCCCTCACCAGGTGGTTTGAGAAGCGACGGACGGCTTTGGAAGGGGTGGGCAGCTCGTTGGAGTTCCAGCTTGCCCGCTTGCGCTTTCTCTTCTTTTTGAAGGTCGGCACGAGGGTAGAGAGGGTATCGCGGGAATACGGTTTCCTTTTGTCGGTAATATCTAAGCGCATTGGTTTTTTTTTCGCGCGACCGCGTTGAGGGTGTACTGCATGATGCGGCTAAAGGCTTCCTTGCCGTACATGTCTGCCCTGCCGACGAGGGACAGGCGAAGAGAGTCGACTCGCGCCATGTCCCTACAGTGCAAATGTACGGGCACAACGCGGCTGGTCGGTTGAAGTTCTGCGGCTGCGGCAGTAGGAACTCTCTCTGTGCGCGCAGTGCGATGCTATCCCCTTCTTCGTCTCATGTCGTAAAGATGCGGGCGTCGCAAGCTGACTATTGCATATGTCATTCATCGATTATTTGTCGTGTGTGTACAGGGCGCTGACCCGCAGCTGAGACGAGAGGCGATGCAATTCGCTCGGGAGAGACTTGCGCCGTTAGCCGAGGCGCACATGCGAGAGATACAGGTGACACTAGTATGCCGCAGCGGTTATTTCCCAACTACTATGAATTCGTTCCTGCAATATCAATACGCGCAGAGGCGTATCTTGGGGTACCACCGCCTCGTGGATGAGCCTGCGCAAACTTGCGCCCTGGTGTCCCTCACCGTTAGCGCACAACGCCTACGCGACCCCGGAGATGGCGCGCCCTGCGCGCGGGCGATTGTTCTGGCAGTGGAAATTCTGACATATGTGTCATTTTTCGGGTGTGCAGGGTGGCAGGCGTTTAATGAGTTGGCGGGTTGACCGAGCTCGTAGATGACGAAGTCTGTTTCCCCTCCCACCCCGCAATGTGCCTTGTTTTTCTACGTTATCGATCTGCAGGAGTTGATGGGGAGTCTCTTGTGGGCAGGAAGGCTGGAAGAGTCACCGTACAGTCACCTCCTGTCCGCAGACCTGTGGACCCGAGTGAAGGAGGCCGTCGTAGTCGACGGTAGCCGTGTGTCCGGTCTATCGCGAGAGAGCATACTCTCCGTTGCGTTTCGAGTGAGTGTGGATGTTGTTTGCGTGGTCTCCCTTTCTATTTGGTGCGAGGGAGAACCCACGCAGCTGAACTTTAAGATGTCCGATTCGGATCGTTTTTGAAAACACGCTTTACTAAGAGCAATGCAGTTGCTCGTGTTTTTTTTTCGCAGCCGACTTAGTGTAACATTCAACAAAAGGCACCACAAAATAACTCTTCGGAGCTGAAGCTGTCCCCAGCGAATACGTTACGTTAGTGGACATGTCGTGACAGATGTGGGCGATGGTCTCCGTTGTTTAGTCCCCCTCAAATGAAACAGCCACTCCAGTGTAAGAACCCGGGCAATCGACCTATCCCACCCTTCCCACCGAACGACCGTCCACTCCTTCCCTCGTTCTCCGAACGAAACAGGCTGGGGTTTTGGCTCTGCCTACGCTCGTGAAGATGGCCACCGTTGTGAGGGGCAGCAACAAGGAATGGGACGGCATGCAGGAGCTACCGCTGGAAGTCCCTCTCCCCCCCGGCATGCGCTACCACAGTATGTTCTCTTGCCCTGTGTCGCGAGAACCAAGGTGTGGTGTGTTGTTATATGCGTCGAATACTCATGTAGGCTGTGCTATATCAGTGAAAGGCATGTGTTGTGACAGCTATTTTTATCATCAGCACTCAAACAATCAAAATGAAAATACTGGCCGTTTTGTTCTTCCTGCCTCACCACCTATTTAGCATGACGCAGGTTTCCTTCTTGTCGAAAATGACAAAGTATTGCCATTACGGGCCACATGCAGCACGCTTCGTCCCCAGCGAGGCGTTTCCTACTTCTTTCCGTTGAACAGGATCTTCGCGCCACCCCCCCGCTTCCTCCTTCCCCACCCCACCCGTCTTTCGCTGCATTATCATCCACAGCACCCCCGAGAACCCTCCGGTCCTACTCAAGTGCGGCCACGCGGTGCTCAGATCGAGCGTCAGCCGATTGGCTAGAAACGGGTCCAAGTTCAAATGCCCCACGTGTCCCGTAGAGCAGATGGAGAGCGAAACGATGGCGCTCACGCTGTAACACCCTGGTGCGGGGGTCGACGACAGCTGTATACTGGTACCTGGTATGATTTTTGGTGCAAGAGGCAAATCTTTGGTGTCATATCCTGCCTGTCGAATGCGTTTTGTTTGTGTTGTGTTTTGTGAGGGGCGGGCTCGCTGTATTCCATCGCGGCAGACCACCATCTTGGTGTGAGGGGCGGAAGAAGAGGACGGGGGCGCCGCGAGAGGATGGCATTGCCTGCGAGACAGCGGGCTGTGTTCCAGTGACATGTTTCGATCGATCCTCTTTCGGTCGTCCATTTTCCTGGAGGTTTCTTGAGAAGAGACTGTCGAGCCTCTCAAGGTGGCTTTGCATCTATGCCCTCATTAAGAAAACTCCAGTAACTAGGGAGAAGGTCTTGCGGAACGGAGGAGAGCAGGTTCTATCATAGTTATGGCTTGTTTGGCGATGGGAAGCACAAAAAGCTTTTTTGCTGTTGGTCCGTGTAGAGTATGATATCACGAAGTATGTTATCCGTAACTTGAAGCTTTTCTGCGAGAAAGCTATTTCCTGGGATGTGGCGATGGAATGTGCAGGTGTCATATGTTGGATGTTTGTGAGTGCCATGCTGCCGTGTGAAGTACTGTATACTGAGCTCTGTCCTTCACAGGGATTCGCTCACTCGTGGTTGTAGTTCTTAGCATGGCCATCGCAAACCGTCAGGCCCCTTTTCACCAGGTGCGGAAGCGCAATTGTGTACCACGCGTCCTTCGCTTACTCTACGCGGATTCTGCGGATATATAGAAAACGTCCTCCCACAACATAGTTGCGTTGTTTTGGCCCACAAACCAACGAGCGCAAAGCTGAGTTTTTTATGGCCCACGCTCCAAAAACGCTCAACGACGCTGTTCAAGTCAGTCATGCGCTGCGAGCACCGTAAACACAGGCAGGTCGGCCGGGCTGATATGTATATGTGCTCATCGTGCCGTCGCTTGAAAGTGCAACGCCAACTGTAGAGGTATACTCCTGCTGTATGCTGGGAAAGGTCAAAGTGCCCCGGGAATATGCGCGCAGTTGATGTGAAAGCACTTACGATGCTCGTGCCATGTGTTTGAAGTTTCGACGAATCCCTAGAATAATAGTGAAATATACGCGATCGGCTCGTCATGGAATAGATGCAGTCGGCCCAACAGGAAATAGATGCAGTCGCAATGGCGTCGTTGAAGCTCGTGTCGTAGGTACGTCGAAGCTTTCCCCCAGGGTCGTCTGGGGTTCTCTAAACGTTTTGTTGTTTGGCCTGTCTGTCTATCTTTCTGTCTGTCTGCTCTACACATTTGACGTACTGTCTGACCCCGTTTTTCTCATTCCAGTCTTCTCCAGGCGTGACTCTCACTTGTTTGTTTTAGCGATTGCGAATGGTTTGCCGAGTACTCAACTTGGAGCTTCACCGTACGCCTGCCCCCATGACTCACGCTTGCCACGACTCTCGCTCACTGGCTGTCGTCCAGTGGATGCCCGTCACACGGATTCTCGACAATGTTGCTACGGATTATCGGGGGAGGAGATCGCAAACTCGCTTTCATTTCCCTATTCGGATCAAACGACCACTGCTGCTTGCTGCTTCTATCACCGGGTACGAGTAAATACATGCTTTTGCGAGCACTACTTCCAACACCCAGTGCGCGTGACTCCCGCCCGCCACAACTCTCGTTCTTCGGCTCTCGGTTGCCGGCACGTATGTACTTGCAGAATAACGCGTTACAAGCACGCCGGGAATTCCCTAGGTGTTAACCTATGGGTTTTCCCTAGGGTATCTACATCGGAAATTCGAAACCTGTCCGTCTGTCTGTCCCATGACACAAAGAAACTCCGAACGACGAGAATTCTCCCCCCAACCCGCTCCCAACGTTGACGCGAATATCGTGCGAATCGATAGCCGACACACACAAGCAGTCTGGGACAACTTTCGGCTTCAACGGAGCCCTGCGCCTCGAGCTACGC